>JAKCPI010026717.1:0-16728 GCA_023213315.1 Euborellia annulipes | reverse complement strand
CTAAAACTTAAAATTTTTGTTATCCAAATTCTAAATTAATAGCAAAGATAGGTTTTTTTTTTAGTTTTTTGAAAAATTAAAAAAAAAAAATACCTGAACTTAAAAGATTCAATTACTCTGAAATGAATTGGTTATTTGGGTTTACCTAATTCCCAGCAATCAAATATGAATTGATTACCTTTAGACAGGGCTTCAAACAAACGATTATAATCAATTATACATCAATTATAGACTTGTCTATAAAATAAATTATAGTATTTGTAGAGTTTCTATCGACTTACTTCTAACTTACCTCGGCTATGAGAATTGAGTATTTACAATGAGAGGAGTCCGAAGGGATATTATTATGTAAATAAATGAATATTTACAGTGAAGGAAAGACAAGTTTTCTAAATTAATTTTAATATGAAAATAAATAGAAAATTTAGCTAAGCGGACCTTGTCTCATCTGCCAAAGCATACACACAACATATTATTGTACAGTGCAGTATATGAGTTGTGCCAAGTTTCGCCACGCTACCGCGCATCGGCCTTAAACTTGTTCACTTTCTAAATGGATAAAATAAAATACGACGAAATTTTTTAATACTATTTATTTTTTTCTATTTTAATCTGTAGAGGTAAGTGCACTTGAAAGCATACTTGTAATTGCAGCACCTATTGAATCAAGGTAAAGTTTATTAACTTTATCTATTTTTATTAATATAAAAACTTAAAATAACTGAAGAGTTTTATTAATAAATTCACAACTATTTTGCTTACTATATAATCGTGTTTATGAATATTTATTTAAACTTAAGTTATTACATAAATTGATTCTGAATTATTAGAAATGAAAATGTTTAAGCAAATGTTATTTAAGAATGGATCGAAGTACAATAAATAATTCGAAAGAAATAAGGAAAAAGAGCGTATTTTTAAAATTTTTAATATTCTACGACGTCATTTAATTTCATTTTTTTTTTTATTCGTTAATAAAAATAGATCAGGTATAAAGCAATTTAGGATTGTATTTCATCATTAGAATATCAGATGACAAAAGGTCAAATATTAAAAGGCAATTTACGATAAATAAAGGAAATATCGATGATGAGCTTTAAAAGTTGAGTGTAAAGCAGGAAATTCTTAATTCTTGGCAAATTTTTATTTTAATTTTAATTAAGCAATCAAAAGATAGTCTTAAGGAAAATAATTATTAATCTATAATAACGGAATATTTAAATGCACCAGGAAAATTCTTTTTATAAAATAAAAATTTATTATATAAACAAAATTTTTTATTGTATCGATACAGATTTAGGGAGTTGGGAAGGTGGACAAGGTCAAACTACACTCCCGGGCGCCATTGCTGGCAATTATCTGGCACCCGAGCCAGAGTAGGCAAAAATAAGAAGATATTTCAATTTAGAAATGCTTTTCTTTCCTTATTTGTTTTGACAATTTCCTTTAATATTGCAATCTTAATCATCCATCGTTAGGCAACGTCACTACCATTGGACCAAGAAACTGGACATAGGTCAGGAAAATGCAAATATGAATGTCATCGTTACAGCTAACAGCTAAGTGAAAGAAATACTTGTAAAAATTACTTAAGAAAGAATTTTCGCAATTAAATATTTATTTTGCGCTAATAATCATTCGCATCCATTTTATACTTTTCTTTCATAAAACATTCTAATATTTTTTTAAATAATACTCTTTCTGAATTAATTGGAAGGAGATACACCATTTCCTTCATTATATTCTACTAGTTAGAAAATGATTTATAATATTGAATAATAAAATCGGAGCTGATGATCAGGCAATTTATTTGGATTAATTCGGTCCGCTATAAGTCGACGTTTCGGAGCCAAAACAGCTCCTTCTTCAGGGCCATGCGGTGTCAAAAAAACAAGCTCTAAATACATTAATCACACCTTTTATGGCAAAATTAAGGGCCATTTGTTTTTTTTTTTGGCACCGCATGGTCCTGAAGAAGGAGCCGTTTTGGCTCAAACGTCAACTTATAGCGGACCGAATTAATCCAAATAAATTGCCTGATCATCAGCTCTGGATTTTATTTATTCATCCTTCTCAATAATATCCACCAGGGTGCCCCTATCTTCATAATTTATAATATTTATTTTTCATGGATCAGTTATATCACCAGATAGGGATAAAAAAGTACAGTTTTCCCTATTAAAGAATGAATGAAATAATTTTTAGCTTAAAAAAAAGTAAATTTTATACAGCGACTAACACTAAATACCTATAACCAATAAGCCTAAGTGTCGGGAACCACTTCAACAAAAAAGAAGCCAATTTTTGATATTGAAATATTAAAAAAAAATTAATCCTAGATCTTTGATTTTCCTATATTCTATCCATCAAGAAGGAAACCAACAAAGAAGAAATTGTTGTACGGCATCTCCAATAGAGGAAACCTGAAATCGATAACACTGGAAGCAGCGGGGAAACTATTGTATAACAAACACTGAAATTTTGTTTTTTATCAATTAGATAAACCCACGCCTTCAGCGAGCAGCATTTTGTTCTGAGAAATCTGAAGAAGTCAATAACAATTGTCGATTCGTTGTCTGACTAAACCACTTTAAAAAAATAAAAATCCTTTAGTACGCAATAAACAATACTTGCGTCTTGTTTTTTCAAATAATAATTAATGTTATGATAGAATGGGATGTGGCTATTAATTCGAAGCGTATAAAATATTTTTTGGAACATATAGACGGAAAACGGTGTCCGAATATAAATAAAATATAATTAGGCGTAGGGGCCTATATATTTAATAATTATTTCGGAAACTAAAATAAAAAAACAATAATTTATAATCAAAATTCACCATTTAAAACTCGAATTCATGTTTATGTTGAGCACTAATACCGGAAACGATCTTAAAATGAAAAAAAAAATTATTTAATGAATATTATCAAACAGAAAACATTTAAAGACAAGAATAATTTTTAGAAAAAGTGAGTCGTATTAAAGATTTTGGCTGGAAATTCTAATAAAGGAAACAACTAAAATCAATATTCTGCTAAAACACGTATATTCCACCTTCTCATAGGGCCAGGGAGTTAGAGACAACCAATTCGACACATAGGAATTGGTTGCATAAGTTCAAGGCCAAAAAAATTTTAAAAATGGCTAGAAAAAAAAGTTTGGCTTCAGGGGATCGGGACCTGTAAGGCTCTCGGCGGCCCTAACATCATATTTCGTCAAAATATTTATGAGTCTATATTTATTTATAATTTACAATTATATTTATTAACACAAATGGCCGATTTTTAATCATCCTCCTACTAGACTATAGCACCACATTCGGCTATTTGAGTTTAATAGTCACTAACTACTATGTTTACTGCCTATGGGAAAATCATTTCAATGCGAACTGGGGTCTATTGGTAGAGCGGAAGATCAGGGGTTCAACTCCAGGCAGAATCTACTCTTTTCGGCCTTTTGAGTTAATAAATATAAATTATAATAATTCATTGCTGAAAAGGCCATCTATATTTCATACATAGGACTATATTTATTTATTTAACAAAAAATGAATTGAATAAATTTTTATTTGGGCGGTTCCTTACTCAATGAGCTGACGAATTTTTCTCTATACACGGTGTATTACATAATTTGTACGCTTTGGAATTTCAAGGTTTTTTCCATTATTTATATTTTTAGGATTGCTTGGATTGGAATAATAATTCTTTTTAATGGGACTAGAATGTCAATCTAATTATTTTTGTTTTTTTTTTAGTTTTTAAATAACTGGCCATTTCAAATAAGTTTTAAGCGCGGTGACGAATGCCAAGCCAAGACGAGTAGAGAGAATATTGGCGCCGACGAGGCGGCTACTTTTTGTTTGGCGAATGGGTTATAAATGAGGCCCCCCTAGGGGGGTCTAGGGGACCCCGCCCCCACATCGCTACTGCCCTCAGGCCCCGGCGTTTATGGGGATTGTTTATGTTTACATCTAAGAGCAATGAACCCAATTAGTGTTGGCCAACTGATTAGATTTATAAAACCATAGTGAGTTACTTAATCATTTATTTAAACTTTGCATTAGCCATTATTAACAAAGAATTAATCTAATCTCATTCTCTCTGAGTGATGTTTCACATCTCATATTATTCTATTATTTGTGCAAATACTCAAAGAGAAATTTTTTACTTTCCAAATAAAACGTGTTCATTTGAAATGTTAATAGACCTTTACATGAATGTTTAAACTTAAAATTTCAGATTGACCAATTGTAACAAAATTAGTAATTGTCAGATTACTTGTTTTTTGTTTTTGTTTTTTAAGAAAAAGGAGTTAAAAATAAGTAATTCAAGAGCAAACACTAAAGGGAAATAGTGCCCTTGTTAATGAGTGAAAAATTAAACCTGGCACATGAAAGATAATTACCCTTGGAGAGACCCTGACGTACCGGGAGAGCTTCAAGGGGCTAAACCTGAGAAGGGGACATCTCAAGATTTTGCTCTTTTTATATAATAGTAATTATTTTTAAAATGTATTATTATGGAAATATGATACTGTCTAATAACGACTAAATTGCAACTGGGAGATGCATGCGACTATGACATGCACCCAGAGATAATATTCGCTTTAAGATAAATTCCTATACTTGCCAAAATAAATATAATTCACGTTGAAAGGAAAAAATTATTATAATTAATAAATAATTAAATAAATTTTATATTTATAATGCGATATTTATTCTTGCTACACAATATATAGTAGATAATATTTCATTTATTTAAAATGAAAATAAAACAAATTACTAAATACTAGAAATAGAACCTCGCTAGGCGAGCAACATAACCATAACGAGTGATTCGCGTAACGAGCAAAATAAATTGTAAAAGAACGAGCGATGTTTTTCATTAACGAGTGGCGAGGAGGAGGGGAAGTACCTTTTTTTTCCCCTCCCCCCCTCTCCTTCCCCTCCCCCCCCCCCCCCCCCCCGAATTGTGCACATGTTACACCAGTCTGTGCCATGGGGGGGGCTCTATTGTTTCGCATAACGAGTGTTTCCCTTTACGAGTAGGATTCTGGAACGAATTATTAAGCGAGGTTCCACTGTATACAAATTAGCAAACAAATTGAAGACCTCTTAAATAATAGGACGGATAATAATAAGCCAATAAGTAATTTAAGAGAAAGTTGTAGATGGCCAAAATATTAATAAGTTCAAAAAGCTTTCTGTATGAAATATCTTTTGCAACAATTTCATATATTTTTTTTATAAAAGAATCCGATCAAGTTCATTTGGCCAGGTCAATGGGCGATCAAGGGCTTCTGGGCAAACACCCACCCTCTCTCAAGGGAGTGTCAAATAATGCCAAACTCGTTCACAAAATGTCAATATCGTTCAACCTAGATATATTTTCTTTCATCATATTGACTTTCCCCATCCACTTATTTACCTAAGGCAAGAACCTCTTTAAACCTCATCTCCGGAGATGAGAATTTGAAAAGATTAAAGAGAAGAGATCTCTAATTAAAATCCATTTCATTTGGTAATAAGTATCTACCTTTTCAAGAAAGAACAATTTTTATTTAATCGACAAAGAAACGAAAAATAAAATAGAAACAAAAATTTTATTTGTTGAAATAAGTTAGGTATATAAACATTCTCTCGAAATTATTTCTTGACGGATTTATTCCTAAAAGAGTATTAAACAAAGGCTTGACGTGATCGCCTCTTATTTTGAAAAAAATAAATAAATTATTGAGATCTCTTGAGTAGTAAAAGTTTCTTCTGTGTGGGTATGTAGACATAAATATAGTTGATTTTGATTAAAAAGAAACCTATTTTACTTTCTCTTACCCTATATATGAAATATATAGAGAGAGAAAGTATTTTTGAAATAAGAATGAAATAGCCTAATCAATTTTAATAGTATTTTTTAGTTTATTTTAAAGAATCTGGTGTGACTGTTTGCACAGCACAGAACTTTCTCTTAAATTCGGTAATTGAAAGTTGTGTGTAAAAGAGTGTCTTCTGTGCAAATCACTCCAGATTTTTTGTGTCGAAATAAATTGTAAAATTGGTAAATATGAGAATATTTATATTTTGTTGTCATGGCAACCAGCTCTCCTTTCTTTCCTATGAAATACAAGAGTAAAGCGTTTGGATATCAGATGGCTTAAATAAGAATGCCTGGACCCCAATATAGACAAATTCATAAATAACGGTTATCGTCAAAGTCTTAAATGACCTAAGTTGCCGAAAAGACTGTGTGAATGTGAGTGTGAATGAGAAAAAGTGTGAATGTTTTTAAAAAAGAAGAGTAAAGTGTGCTTCAAACAATTTCAAGGGCAAGATGAGAATATAGACCTACATCCCAGATAGCACAGTACGTCTTATGTACGTACATAAGACGTACTGTGCTATCTGAGATTTGAAAGAGCATCTAAAAAATAATTTTTTGAATTTTAATCAAAATCGTTTGAGCAAATTTTGAGAAAATAGAAAAAAAACTGAGAAAGTACATCAGTAAAATACTAGTAGGCCTACTTTTTTTCCAATTTTATTTAAAATCTTCATGTTACGTCCCCAGGATGGTACCCGAATTTCAAAAATCTTATCCCGTTCAGAGCTCCAGATTTATCAATAAGTTGAAGAGCTTAGGATCTCAGTCACAGAATTGAAAAAAAAATATATATATATAAAGCAGTACAACAGCCTCAACAACTTCTGTCGAAAATTTAATGTTGGGACTCCATTAGGAAAAAATATACAAAACGGTCTTTAGAGTCTCATTAACCGTAAATCTGGTTTTGCGTGTACATTAAAAACAACTAATGCACTCTCTAGGACTTTTCGGTTTAGTTTCAAAAATGCTTTTTTGTCTCCAAAAAATGAGAAAAGACAGAACCAAGTCCGCCCTTCCGAAATGAGAAGTACCAAGTAAATTGCTCAACATTTCTTTCTGAATTGGTGCCTATCGAAGAGAATAATAAATAAGCCAGTCAATGCAACCAAAAGAGCTATTTTTATCATTAGAATAAAAACAAAAATAGATTTGTTTTGGTTATGTAAGTGTCCCCAGATAAAATAATGATATCATTTTAAATGGAGATCAAGAATCAGGAAGAACTAACTATTTACTTGTGGATCTTTGTATTTAGGCCAAAAGCAATTGTATTCTTTTTAGTTTAATCAAAAATCTAATCTAATTAATAAAACATATATGAATAAAATTAGAGGCGAAGTTTGTTAGCTACCATGTGGAGTGAAGGCGAAGGCGGACGCGTGACCCTTCCGTTTGGGCGCCTGCCTGCCTGCCACGCTATTATTAGCTCTTGGGATCGCATTTTCTCGTACGCTCTTGAACGCTGACCAACAATCCAATCCCTTTATAGAAATATAAAAGCCGATATCTATATGCCGGAATGTATAAATATTTTCAAATACCAATTCCTATATAATATGGTTTTATACTTGTTTGTGAGATCCACTTCTTATCTTCTGTAAAAGAATCATGTCGATCCCGGGCAAAGCATGTTCGAATATATAAATAGATAAACCCTGAATTGAAGACTCAACAAATATCCTTGGATAACTTGGCAATAATAAGAATTAATTAATACTATATATTTTAATTTACATACAGTAGATTACATAACAACACTAGTCTGTTTTAGAAAATACAAACATTTACAATTTATTCTTAATTTATTACCTGAATTTATTAGATGCTTTTTATTTTAACTTTTCTAGTATTTCTAAAAATATTGTTATATTTGTTTACACTTTCTAAAAACAAAATAATTTTAGATTTTATAGTAAGAGAATGGGAATGTACTATAACGTGTTTTTTAATTATTCTCTAGCAACGGATCAATTGAATACGATATTGCATTCAGAGAGGCTTTGAAGACTATCATCTTTTCAATGATGATGGTTGAATAAGGAACGCAAAGAACAATTCAGCCATCAAAAATAAAAAAAATTAATTTTTTTTTTTTTTTTTTAAAAAAAAAAAAATATTTTCTTTTTTTATTTTTTTTTTCCCCCGGCCCCCCCCCCCCAAATAAAATTTAAACCCCCCCCCCCCCTCCCCCTCCCTTCCATTTTAAAAAAACACCCCCCCACACCCCCCCCCCCACACACCCCCCCGCCCGCAAAACTTTTTTTTTTTGAGGGCCCCACAAAACGAAAACCCCAACAAAATCTCCACATAATTTTTTTAAAGAATAAAACATTCTCTCTCTTTAAAAATTTAATATATAAATAGGTAAGAGAAAGTAAAAAAATCGGGAAGGCATCGTTCCCATTCTAAGGACCTGTGGTCATCGAATATTTATTAAGTGAGTGAGTTAGTGACTGTGGATATTTAATGTTGTGATTGCGAGGATGAAGCCAAGGAGAACCAATGAAACACCAATTCCAAGTTGAGACGTTTCGGCGAAAATTTTATTTTGCCATCTTCAGTCGTTTATGAATTTTCATGTTTATATCGAGTTTCGCCATTGCCCTGTATTTTTATAAAAACCAACTTAGCTGAATAACCCATGTTTGCATTCGATATAAACATGAAAATTCCTAAACGACTGAATATGGCAAAATAAAATTTTCGCCGAAACGTCTCAACTTGGAATTGGTGTTTCATTGGTCCAAAACCTCTTTGGCTGCATCCTCGCAACCCCAACATTAGAATATTTATTAATTTAGTTTACAAATAATTATGCTATTTACATAGGTGGTTATAGGTCCTGAGGACGGGATCGACGCGTTCCTGAAACGTCGACGAAATAATATAAAAATTTTTTATTTCTGCTGTCTTCCTTGTTCTTTGCGTTCCTCATTCAATCGACTAGCATCTTTTACAAAATTAAACGTCTAGTTTAAATTAGTAGGCCCTAATTTGAGGAACCTGAACAGTGGTGGACTGGCAAAATTTGCCGAGACGGCTCCATAAAAACGTTATAAATATACCTAAGAAGCATTGTTTCAGTTTCTATTCGCTATTGATATATTTATAAATATCGGCTCTACGACTAGGGGCCAGTCATTTACTCTATAGGGACAAAGTAAACCAAATCGTAATTAAATATTATAGTATCGTTTGAAAGTCCATATAGCCTCAGGTGCCGAAAATCTTAAAAAAAAATATCGTATGTTCAAGAGAATGGCGAGACTCTGAAGGAGCCAGGAGTTAAACATTAAACTGAGTAAAATCGTGTAAAAAGAAAGCGGAAACTGAAAAGATAACAAAATTCTTCATTCATTGAGTTAAAATAATAAATAAATGAGTCAAAATCTACGAGTGTGAAGCAAAAATAGATAAGAGCTTTTATGGGTGGGTGGCGCCTTCCAGGATCTTAAATAAAATTTATTTTTGCAAGGTATTTAACTATAATTCAAATTTATGGAAAAGATGTAAAAATAAAGATAGTTATTGCATTAAAGTTCATTCTTTATTTATAGAAATTAAATGCACCTATTTTTAAGATGAGTTTCAAAAATAGTGGAATTTTATTAATTTACTTTTTTATTTTCGTGTTTCTATTAGTAGTCAAGTAAAATTAATTGAAATATTTATCAAAGAGTCAGCCAAGGATGTTAGGAACCTGTGAAAAATTTAACTTAAATATATTTGCAATAAAAAACCATATCTTTTTTTGACTGGCCATATACCATTTTTAATTTCTCTTACCTATATAATTTAATATATAGAAAGTATTGAATTCATGTCAAAAATCCGATGTTGAGATTTTGATGGATTCAAGTTTCGTTTACCGAAGGTAAGAGAAAGTTCTGTGCTGTGCGATAGTCACACCAGATTTTTTCTAATATAAATTTTAGTTTGATTCTGGGAGACGATTCTCGGTATAGGGTTTGAAAAGCTAACGTCAGAGTCTGTTCATAATTATAAATAAAGAAAGATGGCGGATTTTTACATGTACTGCGACTCAATTTTTCTCAGTACGTGCATAGCTTTACTGTTTACATATTGATTGCTATTGACCTTAGTTTTGATTGTTAATTGATTTCATTGTATAGTATAAAGTACCGAGTAATAATAACAAAACCCAATAGCTATGAATCAGAGCAAATATTTGTTGAAAAATTAAAGGCTCTAATTAGGCAAATAAAACTTCTCATAATCTATTCATTTGCTAGATGAGTTTGTTTGATTGGGCAAAAATGTGACCCCTGGAGTCGAACCGGAACTCCACGCTTTCGCGGCGGGCGGACTACCTCCAGGGGGCACAATTTTTGCTCAATCAAACACATGTGTTTTTACGAGATGAGTTTGTACAAACTCATCTCGTAAATTTCTCATTTTAAACGATATATTGACTGGCTTATTTACTATACTAAACGAAATATTGAAAAAAAAAAAATCGTAAAATATTTTTAATGGAATGTCCATTTAATTTTTTTTTTAAAAGCTGTCAAGATAATACTGAAAGTCAACTGCTATTCACAAAGAGAATGACGAAGAAAAGAAGTTTGATTCATGAATCATTGATTCTCATCGTATGGAAATTTCCACTCGGAATTGAAGACAGAATCGATTTTTCTTGAGAAGCTTAAAAAGAAGGGCGAATTTTCAAAATAAGATTATTTGAAAGTATAAATATTTTCATTATAAATATAAACATGTTTTATTCTTCCCAAAAACCTGAAATATCATCACTATTGAGCAATTTCAGAGATTATTATCTGATTAAAAAAAAAAAAAAAAAACCAAGGTTGTATGAAAAAAAAAAGGTAAGGAATTTTAAACTAAATAAATATTGAGATAGATTTCACGTTATAATAATGAAGAAATATCAGACTAAAAAAGTGAAAAAAAAAAAAGTGAAGTGAATTGCATACAAGAAGAGGAAACATGATTGGAATGTTGAGTTGATGCAATCGATGTGCGGTGACTCGAGACTAGACTCCAGACGTTAAAAGAAAGATCAATTTCCTTAAGAGATGGGCGGGGGAGGGAGGGGGGGCAGTGTAAGAGTCTGCTTTCGCATTTTGCGAGAGGAAGGTAATGGCAATGGTAATTGTCTTATCTTCTCAAGGACCTGGATGCTTGTAAATATTCAAACGAGACTTAAGACAAGATTTGCCTTCCGTAATCAACAACACCTTCGATCATTTTAGAGATATTAAATACATTTTATTACCTTTTAATTAAATATTTTTATTATTATAACCAATTTTATTATTTTTCATTTAACCTTATTCCTTTATGTTGTGATTTATTAAAATGATTTAATTCCTTTTCCTCCATTTATTCTTTTTATTAGTATTTAAGGAGGAAATAATCTATTTAATTTTCCTAAATGATCACCTTATAAAGGATTTTTCTATTCATTTCTCCCAAAACAGATCATATATGAGTTTACGATAACCGTTGTTAATGAATATACCTTTATTTAAGACATTTAGTTATCCAAATGGCTTAAATAAAATCATCCGACTGCCTGGAATCCCAACCCGCGACCCTTAGTATACAAGGCAGGCGCGCTACCAACTACACCAAGCCCCAGAGCGTATATGACCTTGTTAAGAACAAAAGCAGATGTGAGATTGTGCTCTAAAGAAACAAATTGAAAGCGCGTTTAATGAGTTGGTCTTTAAGGTTGCCTAACTTTAGGCAAACGTCAGCTTCTCCAGTTGCATAACTATCTAGGGGTGAATATGTGGTTAGGGGCCATCCATTAATTACGTCACACCTAAAAAGGGGGGTATCACCAGAATATGACATTATGTGACAAGGGGCAGGGGGGTGAAAAACCTTGTGACGTCACATTTCAAAATTCGAGTGTTGACACCAAGGATGTTCCTGACTTCCAAATTCAGAATGAAAATGAAGCGCCTGATTTACCAGCAATAAATAATATGAAGGAGTGGGTCCAAAGTCGATGGACATAAGATGATTAATTTTTGTACTTTTAATTAACATAATTAGGTGTCTATTGTTGATAAAATTGGAAAATGTGTGACGTCACATCAGGGGGGAGGGATTTTTAAAAATGTGACAACCTGTGACAAGGACGGGGGGAGGGGTTAAAAAGTCTTGAAATTCGTGTGACGTAATTTATGGATGGCCCCTTATAAATCCCAAAGAACCTGAACTTATCAGACTAGAGAAGAGGGTAAAACAACTGATTTTTAGACAATTGTGAGTTAGTAAGCAAGAGTTATTATTAAAAAAAGGAGGCAATGGCTAAGAAGGCTAAGCTGAGGATTACGGAGTCCGAAGTCTCAACACGACTTGGGTTCGGATCCAGCTTGCGCAAATAATTCAAACATCCTTGCCGAAGTCTCCTCTTAGGGTAGGAAAGGGGGCCCCCCCGTGGTATCACAAAAGACCTAATTGGCCTAAGTGTGTTCCCTCTCTGAGAACGGCCACTTCAACCTAACCTAACCTATTATTTAAAAAGTAAAAATGAAGTCCGAAATTTCCTCTCTTTCCCTCAATCTTGAGCAGCCCTAAAAAATGAGATAAAATTGTAAAAAATATAATTTAAAAAATTGAATTAATTTAATTATTTCTTTTAGCTGCTTTCTTGTACGAGAACAATGTGCAAAGTTATAAAAAGATGATTGTATGAAATTATGCGAATAAATTATCATGTTTAATAAATGATATTTAAAATCCCTTTTTCCAAAATGTAAGGTAATTTCATTTGATTTATATAAGCCGTATCTGATGAAGAGAGAAATATATTTCATAAATCTTATAATCCTATTACTCGTACATTTCCTTCACACTCGTACATTTCCATAAATAAATCAAATTAATTTTTTTAAAACCTCTAGAATCTAAATCAATTATAAAGGTTTTATTAAATTAGACATATACCGGGATTTGTCTGGAAACGTATACCCAGGAGGAGTTATGATTTTTTTTTTAAGTATTTGCTCTTGGGTAGGGGGTGAGTGAGTATTATTAATATGGGAGTTTTTAAATTTATACCACATTTTGTATTATTTATTGAAAATATAAATACTATACAACGTTTCGACTGCTTATTCTGCAGTCATTTTCTAGTACTTTACGCGTGCACGTCATCGCCATCTACAGTAATTTCCATGAAGTTGGACACAAACATCAGCGCCATCTACAATCATTCGCATGAAGTTGGACACAATTATCAAAGCAAGTGTTGAAGTTTTTGAATTTTATTTTTTATTTTTTAACAAAGATGGTACAAAATAATATTATTAAATTGATCCAATAATATAATACTATGTAAATAATAAAATTATTTTAAAGAGGAATTTAATTTTATTTTTAGGTTTGCGTTTCAGCCTAAGCCTTCTTCAAAACCTGTATTATCAGAGATATCAGAACATTATAATCAATAAATTAAGTTCCATTCTTAATTTTAATATCTCAATCAAAGGAAAGTGTACTACAAGTCTAATCATAGAAGCAAAAATTTAAATATGAATATAGATGAATTTATTATACCTATTATAATTGCATGAGAAAAGATGAATATTTTATAGAATCTTTATATAACATCATTTATTATAAATATACTTAAATTTAATAAATAATTTACTCTTATTATATTGAGAACAATTTTCTTTTAAAATATCTTTTCCGCTTTTATTTATTTTGAAAAATTAATATTTTTTTTAGCTTGATGAAAAATGACATGAAGGTCGCTGCTTACGAAGCCTTCGATATATTAACATTTGCATTCGTTCATAAACTAATTTGCTTCTCAACAAAACATCAATCATTAAAGTCAACAAACATCTAATATTTTAAAGTAGGTATACAAAAGTATTAATATGTCTTGAATGTTATCAGAATAACGGATGGTATTAATTTAGAATTAGCAGATTGGAATCTCCAGTTATAAAATACTGGGTTTTTTGCAATTATTTTTTGTTTAGATTTTTTTAATCCGACGATTGATAAAAAAAACTAATTAATCTATGTTTTGTTTCAAGCGAGGAAAAAAAACACCACGAAAATAAATAATGTTTTTAATAATATAATTAAAATTTCCTTATTAAATGAAGTGTGAAGGGCGCCAATTTTCCTCATTTGTCAATTAATTAAAAACATAAACGGAAGGAAAAAGGCCTTGACCATCTCGAGAGTTAAGGTTAATAAATGTTGTGCCTAATAAACATTTGGATCTGATTAAAATTTAACCTATACCCCTGATGGGGGGGGGGGGTACTATACCCACGCTTGTTCTTTACTTCGACCAGTCTTATTCTTTTTATGCAAATTGCCTGACGTTTTATTTTGCCAACTCCAAGTGATCTAAGCTACATGTCAACGTCCCTTAAGTGATTTAATTTAAATAGGGAGAAGTTTCTTTATTACTGATAATATTATATTATTTGTATTTTGAGGGAAATATTAAATATCTTTGTTTCTGCTTTATAAAAAGTTTTGGATTTATAATATCTTCGTCTTATTAAATCTTCATTCCTACCTGAAAATTTAATCAAAATACATAAAAAGTTTACTACTCTAACTTTAACCTGGAGAGCGGGTGTATTGACCCTCTGCACCCTCTTAAAGCTGACTTGAATATAAAATTTAATAAAATATGGGGTTACTAACCACGCATCAGACAACTTCCTCTTTTCTGATTGGATAAGATTTTTTGTTTAGGTATTTATTATTTCAATTAGTTCTCCAGAAGAAAATAGTGGTACTACCAATTTTTGTAATCATTTATTGTCGATCTTTGGCCTTAATTATTCAGTCCAATTTTCCTATTCCCCATTTAGCTCGAAGGTAATTTTTTTAAATAGTCTTTTCCATCTTCTTCTTCTTCTGTCCTCGCCTTTTTCCCGCGATGCGGGGTCGGTGGACCTCACTATTTCCCTACAACCCTATCAAGCGTTTTTGCCACCGGAAGAAATAGGACAGGCCGGCCCGCCGTACGGTCTGACGCCTGTTGAAAAGAGGAAGGAAGAGACAGACATACAAATAACTGAAGGACTGTCTGCCCCAGCTCGGGCAGCTCGCGGTCACCATCCACGTACCCACAAGATGTGACCCCTGAGCGAATTAAATAGTCTTTTCCATCTTAGTACAAAATTTTAACAATATTTAAACCTTAAAACGATATACCAGTGGTATAGCCTGGAATTTGAACCCATACCTCTTGGCTTTTAAGGTTATCAATATTGAGACTTGTCACTATCTCTAAACGCCCAGCACTGAGGGAGGTAAAATTTATAAATAAATAGTAGAATATAATAATTTAGATTAGGCCCTTATCCTAGAGGTTAGGGTCAATATTAAAAGAGTGAGTTCGACTCCCAGACAGATCAATGAAAATTTATATTGGATATTAATTGATATAAATAAATACAGTTGGATTACATATAGCTAATTGTTTGCAAAATCGTTTAAAGACGATATAGGCCAAGATACTGAAAAAACTAAAAGAAAAATCCCTTTGATCATTTAATTTCAGAGAATCCAAATGTTCTTATTTAAACCACTGAGTTCTATCATGGTTTAAAATATTTTTCAAAGAATTATAAAACAGCCATGATCTAATTTATATATTTATACGATACAATTTTATGCATTTTGTAAATAATGAAAGCATCAATTGGATATAGACTACATCATGTTTGTCTGTTTGACCGTTTGAATGTTTGAAATTTATTATGGACCAAATTTATATTTAATAAATTAAACAATGAGTGAAATAAGGTGGAAAATATTCATAATTTTAATAATTAGATGACGTTTCAGGTTTCCAAATTGGGAACTATTAAAAATAAATTTATTAAAGTTTCTACAAATTGGGATTGTCTTGTATAATAATTACCTATTATGTGCACATGGGCGTAACTAGGGTGTCCCCCCCCCAGGAGGCTCGTAGCCCGGCCCCCCAGAAAGCTCCCCGACTCATGAAGAATTGAGTCTATATGGGGCCTTTCGAGCCCCCAAAGGATTGCAAGTACCTACTGATCGACTCAGACAAAATAAGAAAAAAATTTATTTTCCGGGCCTTCTTCCGATACAAAAATACCGCAAAGGATTCTAAATAAAGCAAGAAAGTACACTAATTCACAAGATTCTTATTTTGACTTTTCATCAACTTAATTAATACAAAAATAATCACTAATTTACACTTCCGATTGTGTGTTTCGTGTAAAAGATGGAGTAATTAAGATCTTTTACCTTAAATTTATATTTTGAAGTTAATATATATAGAGTTCCCTACCATTTTTGGATTAATTTTAATGAAAAAATAATAATTATGCTAAACAAAAAAAATTTAAACAATTTTGATAAACTACTGAAATTTAGCCTACTCATTTAGAAAAAAAGAAATTAATTATTTTTAATCTTTCTGTCAAAAAATAAGTAATTTTTTCAAAATAAGAAAAAAATTTATTTTTCAAAAAAAAAAAAAAAAAAAAAAAAAAAAAGTTAATGTGTTTTCATAATCAGTTATCAAGCTTATAAAGAGTGTATTTGATGAACTTTTATATACATTTTAGATAAGCATCACTAATAAATTTTTGACACTTTTTGAATAAACATATTTATCATGTTATCTTTAAGTAAGGACAAATATTAAAAAAAAATATTTATAACGAGTAATCCATCAAATGTGGATATATTATTTTTCCCATATATGCCTACTAGCTATGGAAGTCATTTTTGAAAGTTAAAATTTAGATGTACCTCTAATGTTATTCGCATCTCTAATTTTTAAGTTCTCTCCATGCCCACGGGGCTTGGAGTAGTTGGTAGCGCGTCTACCTTC
>JAKCPI010026716.1:0-10079 GCA_023213315.1 Euborellia annulipes | reverse complement strand
TTTTTTTTATGAGGCGTTTTAATAAAAAGATCATCAACTGTATATCTTTCTATTCATATATATGACAAAAAAGGCAATTAGAATTTAATATATATGGGATAATATATAATAATAATAGTGAGATTTAATTATTAATATTTTAATTTTTTTAATTGTCTCTTTGTAAAGCAAAAATTCCAAAATTACTCAACATGTTTTCATGTTTTTACTTTCTCTTACTTCTATATATGTAAATATATATAGAGAGAAAGTATTGGATTCATGTCAAAAATTCGATGTCGAGATTTTGATGGATATACACGTTTTGAGGTCCCCGGAATCCGAAAAAGTGGGTCCTCGCAAATTGGTCTGTGTGTGTGTCTGTGAGCAAAATATCTCAGGAACTAAAGAGCCACGAGGTTGAAATTTTAAATATAAGTTAAACACCTCCCAGGAGCGTGAAAATAAGCTTTTAAACAAAATCGGCCAAATAGTACTAGTACTTTACTGATGCACTTTTTCATTTTTTTCCGATTTTCTCAAAATTCGCTCTAACTATTTTGATTAAAATTCAAAAATCAACTATTTTTTAGATGCTCTTCAAAATATATTCTCATTCTTGAAATCTCTTGAAGACCACTTTACTCTTGTACCTCATAGAGAAGATCTAATATATCTATGGCGGAAACTAAATATATATCGACACGAAAAATCTGGTGAGACAAGCACAGAACACAACGGTGTGCTGTGCGACCAGTCACACCAGATTTTTATTAGTATTTAAGGTGACGTGACTTGTGTGTCATCACCCCTCTACTCTTTCATCTTTTAAAACCAACTTTAGTTGGGATCTATGAATTCGTTCACGTTTAACACACACACACACACAGAGAAAAGTAACTTTAGACGAAGGAAAACTTGCTAAATGAGAATTCACCAAGAAAAGGATGAGAGAGAGAGAGAGAGAGAGAGAGAGAAATTGACAAAAGTCAAAGACTGGGGAGTGACGACATTTTGGGGGGGGGGGGGGGGGGGGGGTTGAAACGAAAAGAAGAAAAAGTGAAAAGACAGACAGACAGACAGGAAGCAACTGGAATACTAATAAAACTAATCAAGTGAAAAATTGAATCTCTTTTCATTTTATTATTATTCTTTGCCTCTTCTTCTTCTTCTTTTTACTTTTCTCATTGATAAAATTAAATTTTCTAACAAATTCAAAATAAAGTGAGGTAGGCTGGCCTATTTATTTAAGTTTTTATTTAAAAAAAAAAATCCGGCGTGACTGACTGCACTGTACAAAAATTTCTCTTACAAGTATTGCATTTATGTCAAAAATATCGACGAAACGCACACATATCGAATTATATAGCCACCTCTGCAATAGGCAAAAAAAAAAAAACTTATATTTTATCAATTCACTTCCGAGGAATACGTTAAACATAAAATCAAAAGTTTCTGCCGAAATCTTTTAAAGATATTTTAACAAGAAAGTCAAAAAAATTCTCCAAAATGACAGTCGCCATTATTTAAAAATGAGACTCAGACCAGTCTGGCAACGTCGCATAAAATAATACTCTTTTCTCGCTGTCAGTTACATTTTTTTTTCCCATTTTACGATATTTTTTCTCGCAAATCGTCCATTGTGTTTAAACTGATTTGCATTAATCATTGTAATATATTAAATAAAATAAAATTGAAGGCTTTTAAGATTTAAAATAAACAGCTGATGAATGCAATGTTGCCAGTTCTATATTACGTGAAAAACTGCTCAAGTCAAAAGTCATTCATTTATTATTTTTGGTAATTAAATTATTAACTTAATACAATTATAAACTCTGATAGGTCACGACTAAATTATAATAAGGAATTTTGGCATTCAAATTTTTAATTTTATTTAAAAAAAAATTTAGATTCTATTATGACTTACGGGGTACTACCCGAACAACCTTAAATAAATAAATCATTGAAACAAAAATCCTTGTGTATTTTTTTTTAATTCTCCTATTAAAATTTTTTTTTTTTTGATATAAATATTTTTATTCATACTTATAAATTTGACATCTTGAATTCTAATACTGTATATCGGCGGAAACTAAATATATGTCAAAACGGAAAATCTGGTGTGACAAGCACAGAACACAACTTTCTCTTACCTTCGTAATCGAAAGTTGTGTTCTGTGCTTTTCACACCAGATTTTTCTAAAGTATTTTTTTTTTTTATTACTCTCTTTTTTTATTCCAGATGAAGTATTCACATCCGATTTATCTTCGATTGAGAATTTAATTGAAGCCGGCGATTACTTGGTGATGGCCGGCTTAGTTGATTCGCATGTGCATTGCAATGAGCCCGGAAGGACAGAATGGGAAGGATTTAAGACAGCAACGTCTGCTGCCGCCAAAGGAGGGACTACAACTATTGTTGATATGCCTTTGTAAGTATCGGAGAAAATAAAATCAATGCGTGATTATCTTAAAAACTAGCCGCTCGGCCCTCCTGTGGCGGACCCTGCCCTCAACTCGTTTAAGTCGTTTCAAAAGAATAACATTCTTTTATCTTAAATAAAAGATGCCTTTATTAAGTTGCTAACTTCACTCAGATAGCTAATTATATGTGGACAAACTCATTTTTTTTTTAACTCGAAGATTAAACGTGTTCTTGTTTACTGATTTGCTATCGGTTGGATAAATTTGCTAGTTGACTAGAAGTGAAGCAATCGGCTCTTAATGTGCCAGATATGTATTAATAATTTATGTGAAACGAGTTGTTTGAAAAGGCGAAAAGACGGGTGGTGCAGCTAGTAATTGAGCATTGAGCAGGACTAAAACTCGTAGCTAATTCTTTTTTTTTTTTAGTGAAACTTTTATTTGATCGCCTCAAATTTTTTCGCTCTTCTATCAGCATGTCACGTTACGTCAAAGGCCGTGACGCTACAAGCCATGACGTCACAAGCCGTGACGACAAAATTAAGAAAAGTTGAAATTTAATATATATGACGAATTATAAAAAAATAATTGTGAGATTTAATTATTCAATTTTTAAATATAATATTTTAAAATAATTTAAAATGATTCAAATCTTCAATTACTAAATAAATATTGTTCTCAGTTTTTAACATGCCGTCTATTGATTTCCCATTTTCCAATTATTAAGTTAAGATTAAAAACGCGATTTTAATACCCTTAATTTTCTGAAAATTTTCAGTTAAACGCCTACGATCCGAAAAAAAAGTTTCACTTGCATCGTGATTTCATAAAACCACACAATGATTTTATTTTTTTTTTTTTTGACGTTAGGAATTCGATCCCGTCGACAACCTCTGTCTCCGCACTTGCGGAGAAGGCAAGGGCAACTGATGGTCAAGTTCACGTCGATTTAGGATTTTGGGGTGGCCTCGTGCCAGGGAATCGACAACATCTGCGTCCTATGCTCCAGGCTGGGGTCGTTGGTTTCAAAGTACGCCCTCTCCCTCTCTATAATCCTTCTATTATTATTATTATTACAAGCTTCCTAACATTTGTTTTTTGTTTTTGTTAGTGTTTTATGTGTCCAAGTGGCGTCGATGAATTTCCTCATGTCAATTTAGAGGAAATTGAAAACGCTCTTGATGAATTGGACGGAATTGGCGGTCTCCTAGCGGTGAGAATTTCTTTTTTTAATCAATAAATTCTGTAGAGGCCTAATGATTTCTTTGCACCCAGCTAAAGGCTTTGTTCTTGGAATCTCCCGCCCGGGGGGGGGTTAACCCACCCCTCAACACGTTCATTTCATAATTCTATATACGGAGTGTCTGTCACGCTATCTATGTTCGAACAATTTCTGTTACAAATGAAAAAAAAAAAAGAGTCCAGGAAAATCTGATTCCCAAATGGGGATGCTCAAAAAATTCCTGAAAAACTTCTATTGAAAACCATTGAATGAAATTGTTATTTAACCCTCAACGCACTAAGATGGCGTTGTGTGTCATAAAAAGTATGCCCAAAAAATCAAGTAATTCAAAAATTTACCAAGAGATGTCAGAATGGTAGCTAATAATATTTAATGCATTTGGTTGATTTTCATTGATCTTTTAACAATAAATACTTTATAAATGTTATTATATATTATGTATCTTTTATAAAGGCATAAAAATATATAAATATAGGCCATAGGGGATAGGCTGTTAGACTAGCCTGCCATCTATTGCAAGAATGCTGAACTAATTTGACAGTTGATTTTTAAATAAATCATCTAAGCTTATTTTAAAAATTTCTTAATTAATATGAGATTAATAATAACAATAAATTCATTTTTAAATTTAAAAAAAATTAAAGATTATTGGGACAGATTGTTTTTTTGTATTTGCTTGATAACAAAAAAATTAATTACGATAATTTTTTAATAAGTCATTAAACAAATTATAGCTCGATGTCCCAATAATCTCTTATGAATTTAATTCATTTAAAAAAAAATCGCATTGAAAAATTCCTTATAATAGTCTAATTTGTTTTAAAGTACGTTTAAACGTCACTCCTGAACCTCCTTATTAATCGAATAATTGTTATTTCACTTAATTAATAAGTCCACATGTATTTCAGTTTCATGCCGAATTAGAAGACGACGCGGCGTCCGCTGACGTCACAAGCGGCAATTCCGAACAATTCGAAACCTTTGAACGGACGCGTCCCGCAAGTTGGGAAACAAGAGCTGTCCAAGCAATTGCTCAACTGCTTTCTAAACGCACCTATTTAAAAAACGATCATGTCCGATGCCATATCGTGCATGTTTCGGCTGCCCAATGTCTGGATGTTGTACAAAAATACAACATTCCTAAAGGTATGTACAAAGAAAGCGATTAAACAAAAGAACGCTAAATTCTAATCTCTTCTTTTTTTTTAGGCTTCCTTACCATGGAAACGTGTCCGCATTATTTAACGTTGGAATCAGAATTGGTGCCAAACGGGGCCACGGAATTTAAATGTTGTCCGCCAATACGAGATCATAAGAATAAAGAACGTCTCTGGCGTTCTTTGGAATCTCCAGCAGCGTTAATCAATTGTGTCGTTTCTGACCATTCACCGTGTACACCGGAATTAAAAGCTGGTGGCGATTTCCTTAAAGCCTGGGGCGGAATTGCATCGGTGCAATTGAGATTGAGCCTCTTCTGGACTGAGGTAACGATAAATTGAATAAAAATTTAATTGTTAACCGTCGACGTTGCGGTCGACCTTCCTCAGGACGATTACATTAACTTTAGCTGCCCAACCTGGGGCAAAGTTAATAAATAAATTTTTATTTGTTTTATTCTCGAGATTTAAGGTTGTTCGGACATTAAAGCACTTTGTTAGATTACAAGCTATTTTTTTAAATATGTTATTAATCACTATCACATACGTATAAAATAAAATTTTGAAGCAGATCTGACGCAGGGTTATCGTGTAATTAATTTTTAAAAAATTGAAATTTAACATGTAGTCTATGGGGAATGTTGACGAAACGCACACATATCGAATTATATAGCCACCTCTGCAATAAGTAAAATAACAAAAAGCTTACATTTTTTCAATTCACTTCCGAGGAATACGTTAAACATAAAATCAAAAGTTTCTGCAAAAATCTTTTAAAGATATTTTAACAAGAAAGTCAAAAATTTCTCCAAAATGACAGTCGCCAATATTTAAAAATGAGACTCAGACCAGACTGGCAACGTCGCATAAAATAATACTCATTTCTCGCTGTCAGTTACATTTTTTGTTCAATTTTACGATATTTTATCTCGCAAATCGTCCATTGTGTTTAAACTGATTTGCATTAAACATTGTAATATATTAAATAAAATAAAATTGGTTGTAGCGTCACGACCTTTGACTTCACGGCTTGTAACGCAACATGCTGATAGAAGAGCGAAAAAAATTTGGGGTCATCAAATAAAAGTTTCACTTTAAAAAAATAAATAAATATATTTTGTTGCAGGCTCGTAAACGAGGTTTGTCCTTCCAAGATTTAAATCGTTTGCTCGCCAAGGAGCCAGCATCCCTGTGCAATTTGTCTCCGCGCAAAGGGATCTCTCTTAAAAGGTTCAGATGGGGATGTTGTCATCTGGGATCCAGAGCAATCTTTTATTCTAACACCCGAGGATTTATTACATAAACATAAAGTAAGAAAATAAAAAAAAATAAATAAATAAATAATCGCGTTATTTTTTTATAATAATTTTTTTTTTTTTTTAGCTTACACCATATTTAGGGATGAAATTATTTGGTGTCGTTAAACGCACTTTAGTTAGAGGACAAACAGTTTATGAAGAGGGAAAGGATCTTCCACAACCGAAAGGACGACTTTTACTCAATTCTAATTTTAAATATTAAAATGGTCATGTTGTGAAAAAACAATTCTATCCTCTATTTATTATTATTTCATATTACAATGTATTGCAATACTAGTATTACAATACTATTATCGGGCGGGTATCCAGACCAGTGGTTTCCAACCTGGGGGCGATCGCCCCCAAGTGGCCGATTTGGGATACCAGGGGGGGGGGCGATAAATAAGCGGGGGCGATTGGGGGGCGATGAGTATTCAAAGGGGGAAAAATTATTAGAGTTAACTAAAATTTAAAAGAATAAATCAAAGAGAAAAATCTCCTATTTACAGGATGGTCAGGAAAGAAGAGAAAAAATTTTGACATAAAAATAAAATAATCTGAAGATAATTCCAATCTAGAATTGAAACGTCCCAATCTAGAAGTGATTAATAATTTTGGTCATTTTTGTTTTCATTAAATAAAGATTGACCGAAAAAAGATCCATTTTTGTTATTTTCTTCATAAAAATAAAATTATTATTAGATTTTTAAAAGGTTACGCCAGGAAAGAAATCAGACAAAAATTTAATCAATCTTTATCTAATTTTTAATTTCGATTGCCGACGTTTTGGACGCAAATCGCATCCTTCCTCAGGACAACAGGTAGTATCATATTTGTATTTTACTAACTACCGATTGTCCTGAGGAAGGATGCGATTTGCGTCCGAAACGTCGGCAATCGAAATTAAAAATTAGATAAAGATTGATTATATTTTTGTCTGATTTCTTTCCTGGCTTCCATTTGAAAATTTCAACGTTTCAATCACTATTTCTGCAGGTGTTGAATTTTTTCACTTTGAAAAGAAAACGTTATTTGAGGAACTGATGACTTGAAATAAAGTACTTTTTTGTTACAAATTTTAAATCATGCAATGAAAATGAAAAGGGGGGGGGCGATAGGTGATAGACAACCTCCAGAAAGGGACGATGGGCCAAAAAAGGTTGGGAACCACTGCTCTAAACCTATGGCATATTCCTAATAAATAAATTGTCGTCTCATTAATCAGTCATTTATGAAATTTTTATCAATTGTATATTAAAATAAAATGTTATTAATTTACTTTTTTTTCACATTTGTTTATAATAAAAAGGAAGACGCGATTAGCTGAAAGGATAAAGAAGGGTGCGCGTCTCGAAAAGCCGTTATTAGACGATTGAGAAGCTGGTTACTCTAAGCGGCAAGAGATGGCGTTAGTTCTGCCCATAGGGAAACAAGCATTTCATTTTAAAGATTCCAGCTAATTAATTAAGAGTCAAAAATTAATAATTTTTTAGCCCAATGATTACTAATTTAATTATCAATAAGGTATAGAGCGAATTTTTTTAAAATATCTTTTATTTAATGCGAATAATCTAAAAAAAAATTTATTTTTTCGAAAATCAAAAAAAGGGCTTCTATAAGTTGTAGATATTTTAAATAGTTTTAATTAAAATAAAATTATAGGTCGATAGCTTCAAAATTGTGGCCGCAATCTCCCAAAATTAGCACTTCTCGAGACGCGCACCTTAAAACCAAAGGGTTAACATTTAAATAAAAATTAATGTCAAGACGGAAGGGAGATATTTAATTGTAGGATCTACGAAGATAAGATTTAATAAAATAAATAATCAATAAATTTGTTATCCTATTTAAATGAAAAATACCAAAGTTTTGATTTCCCAAAAGTTTATGGTATTTCCACCAGATGGCAGCAAGTGTACGTGACAAAAAGGTGTCTCTATCTACTGGCGCTAATTTTATTTAACATCTCTCTATAGCGGGAGATTATAAAAGCATAAGAATTAGATACTCATACATTAGGAATGTTAATTTTAGAATTTTTAAATTATAGCCTTTGCAAAAAATCATTTTTCATTTATTTTCGAAGAAAATGAAAATTTATATAATTAAATATTTATTAATTCATATACCCGAAAAAATAAGGGTGTGCCGCCGGGAGTCGAACCACGGATCCTCCAATTTGTACTCGGAGTGCCCTTACCACTAGACCACACGGCATTCGGGTATATGAACTCAGTTAGAAAGCAATTTTAGTCATCAGAAGAAATGGACCCAAATTCGGCGCCACAAATTTCTCCCTCGACCAGGTGGCCAAGTTCCTCATTAATGATATATCATTAATCTGTGATAATACCCTGCTCATTTGCTCCTCCAGATTCGTTCTCCAACTCCAGCCAGCGCAATTGGTTAAAATTGTGGCCTTCATGCCAACATAAATAAAAAAAAAGTTATTTAAAAATTTTATCAAAATTCCCTAAATATAGCGTTACCAAAATTTATATTCCACAAATCCTTTCTCTTGTTATAATGACAGATAAATGAAATTATAAGTTAGCATTAAAAATAAAAGGAAATTGATAATATGATTTAAAAAAAAAAAGTGCAGGAGGTGGATTTGAACTCGCGAAGTTTGGATACGTGAGATTGGAAAAATATAGATTAATTGAGTATGAATTAACCACTTGAGCTACAGTTTATTTTATTGCTTTAGGAAAAAATAAGCCATATAAGAAACATGAAATAAAAGAAGTATTAAAAAAATTTTAATATTCCACATATGATATATCATTTTTCTTTACTTTTTATGCGGATTAATAATTTATAATCAAAATATTAATAGCATTCATAGTTTTCAAATAATTCAATGGGCAAACGTCAGATTGTTTATGCCTTGATGTAATTAAACCAAAAACTCTATCTAACATATGATACATGTCATTAATTCTTGAATTCCCCCTGATTCCAGAGAACTAAAGCCCTTTTAATTATATGATCTAATTTGGGAGTTATTGGCGATCAAAGTTAAGCTTATTTTCGACCTTAATGACATCAACACTCAATTTTCTATATTATCGAAAAAGCTTATTTAGCATTGTCGATTAAAACCAAATTTTTACCAGAGATTTATAATTAAAAAATGAGTTTTTTCTAAAGTTTCATTGAGATTGGTAAAGAAATAAATAAAATATTGACTATTTTGTAAATTGAATTTTAGAATTCGGGATCCCGGCTGCAAGCCTAAAGCCGGTTCATAGATCGCTCTCTTTACCCATCCGGGATCCCGAATTCTAAAACTCACTTTACAAAATAGTCAATATTTTATTTATTTCTTTACCAATCTCAATGAAACTTTAGAAAAAACTCATTTTTTTAATTATACATCTCTGGTAAAAATTTGGTTTTAATCAAAGTCAATGCTAAATAAGCTTTTTCGATAATATAGAATTTGGTGGTCAGGCCTTTAGGCCCGAGTTTGGCTTAAGTTTGATCGTCAATAACTCTAAAATTAGATCATATAATTAAAAGAGGATTGGTTATTTGGAATCAGGGAAATTTAAGAATTAATAACATCTGTCATATGTTATATAGAGTTTTTGGTTTAATTACATTAAGGCATTCACAATGTGACGTTTGTCCATTGAATTATTTGAAAACTATGGATCCTAAGGAAATTTTGATTATAAATTATCAATCTGCATTAAATGTAGAAAAATGATATATCATATGTACAAAATTAAAATTTTTTTAATAAGTCTTTTATTTTATCGTTTTTTATATGGTCTATCTTTCCTTAATATAATTAGATGAAAGTTGGCTGAATCGTTAAAGTGGTCAACACACTATATTTTTTCTATCCTCGCTTTACCAAACATCGCGAGTTCAAATCCACCTCGTGCACTTTTTTTTTTATTATTATCAATTTCCTTTTATTTTTAATGCTAACTTATAATTTAATTCATCTGTAAGATAAAATGAGAA
>JAKCPI010026715.1:0-94144 GCA_023213315.1 Euborellia annulipes | reverse complement strand
CCGGAGTGCAGCGGACCAACAACGGTGGGTATACGAATTACGAATTGGAGGTCCCAACCAACATCGGGCCGGCCAATCAAGTGACGTGACAACCCGGGGGAATTCAAAATAAATTGCAAACGAAGAAAAATAGTACACGTTACAATATATACCGAAACCTACAATTCTCGGACGATCGAATCCAGTCATTTTAACGAGAGAGTACCAGCGGCGTAACCAGCCTTTGAGGGCGGGGGGGGGGGGGCGAAGCTCAACTAGGGCGCCGATTTTCCAGGGGGGTCCGCCCCCTGGACCCCCTTGCTCGCCTTCGGCGAGCAAATTTCTTGCCTCCTGTAATTTCCTCAGCGAATTTGTGAAACAAATGAATTTGTTTATATTTATTTAATGACACCTGTATGATTTTGTTTTGATTTTTCTTTGCTTTTACGAAAAAATGTCGTTTTCTTCTGTGATTATTTCAAAAACTATTCAGTTTTCGGAAAAATATCAAAGAATAAAAACTTTTTAAAATTGAGTATTTTATCATAATATAACAAAGAAATTGAAAATTTCGAAATTTCTGAAAAAACTTATTAGGAAAAGTACTACTTCCAAGTGACGTATTTACTCCAAAAGTTGAAAGAAATCTACAATTTTAGTGTAAGGAGCATTTACCAAATTTTATCGATCTAGCTGCTTTGGTTTTTAAGCAATCGTGTTCACACACACACCCAGACGTAATTCCAAAAGAATATACGATAGAGTCTCGGGGAAGTCATTCCCCATATTTTTTTTTAACACATACTTCTTTCCCATTCACACTCACACTCACACACACATGCACACAGTCTTTTCGGCAACTTAGGCCATATAAGACTTTGACTTTGAAATTTGGTATCCAAATGGCTTAAATAAAATCATCAGACTGCCTGGGATCCGAACCCCCGATTAGAGCCCTGCACGGGTACGGGTTGGCCCGTAGGCCCGTTACCTACCCGGCCCGCGGACCGGGCCGGGCGGGCTTTGGAGGCCATGAAAAAATTACGGGCGGGTACGGGCGGGTAGCAAGTCTAAATAAACGGGTTCGGGCGGACGGGCATGCAAATGAAATTTTATTTAAAAATTGCTAGACATTCGTTCATTCATTCACTAAATCTCGGGCGGGAATGGGCGGGTTTGAAAAAATTCCGGGCGGGCTCGGGCGGGCCTGAAGAATGGTAAAAGCCCTTTCATTTTGAGAAAATCGAAAAAAACTGAAAAACTACATCAGTAAAATACTAGTACTTTTTGGCCGATTTTGATTAAAAGCTTATTTTCACGGTCCCGGGGGTGTTTAACTTAAATATAACATTTCAGTCTCATAGCTCAATTCCTTCATGCTTAAAAAAGTTTTGAATTTCAAAAAATTAAATATTAAGGCTTATACGAATCCTGAGTAATTCTCCACAGCCATAAAACATCAAATTAAGGCTTAGATATTGCAAAATAAAAAAAATTTTAATTATAAAGCCTCTATATACGTTGTTTATTATTTTTGGAATTAAATTCATTTAAAATAGCAGAATTCAAGTTGTAATATAATTTTAAAAGAAAACAATCAATTTTTTAAGACAATCGTAGAAAAGAATATGATAAAATCACATACGCTGGGCTATATTTTAGAGGCCGTAGGGCGCCTATGCCGGTTTCGGGGGGCGCCAAGGGCTCGATGCGCCTGGGGCGGGGGGGGCTCGCGCCCCCACGCCCCCCCCCTGGTTACGCCACTGAGTAGATAGTGTAAATAATTTAAAATTTGAGAAAAATTTGATTAACAAATCTATTTAATTTAAAATATTTCCTGGATTATTTATAATAAATATCTCTAGATTAAACCCTTAATTACACAATTCTCATTTTCAAGGATTTATTTATTTTATAGAGCTTTAATTAATCAATAAATAAGAAATAAATATATCAGGTCACTTTTTCAAAAAGGAATGAAATAATAGTTCTAAATTAGTTTAGGATTGGAGATTAATAATTTTGATTTACTTTCTGTGGATGGAAACGAGTAGAACTTGTTTAAATTTTTTTTTTGCGCTGTAATAAGTTAAAAAATAAACTTCAACTTTTTATTTTTTCAGAGTCTGTTTCCCTATAATCAAGGGGCTTTTTTAAAAATCATTGTGTGGTTTTATGTAACCACGATGCAAGTGAAACTTTTTTTCGGATCGTAGGCATTTAACTGAAAATTATTCGATTTAGGGTATTAAAATCGCGTTTTTAATAATCTCCATTAAAAAAAAATATATTAATATAAACATTAAAGCGACAGTAGCGCACTCTCGTAGCGTAGTAAAGAAACCTGGTGTGAGTCGTAGGTGTTGTCCTGTAAAGCGACATCTGATTGATGGACGAAAAATGTGAGGCAATGGAAAAAAGTTTCACTTTAATAAAATAATAAAAAATGCTCAAAGCCTTGTTTTTTGCTCGAGAAGATATCCGATTCTTGCCGAGTAGGGCTATTAACGAAACTATGAATAGTTATCAAAATCAAGTTTGTTAAAGATCTAATATAAGAAAATTTATAAGATGGTGTTTTGCGTAAAGCTGTTCTTGGGTATAAGGATCATAGGCGTCGGAACTGGGGGGAGGGGGGGCAAGTGTACATTGCCCCCCCTGGCATCCTATAGGAGGGGGCAGAGGGGGGCAATATGTCTTCTTTTATTTCATTTATTTTTAAAAATAATACACTTTTACTTTTGAAAAATAAAATCTTTTAAATTAACAAAAATTAAAAGAGTAAGAAATTCATTTTTTTTCCAAAATATTTTATTTAGACCCTAATGTATTTCTAATTTCTAAAAACATTTTTTTATTGAATTAAAAGAATAAAATTAAAAATATTTATTCCCTTCAAATAGTAGAAATATAGCCAAAAAACTTTTTTGATAAAATCACTAGCAAATTTTTTAAAATTTTAATAAAATTAAAATTGTGATTTTATTTAAAATTTTTAAAACTTTATAGTAGATTTGTTTTTGTTTTATACTATTTGAACATATTAAATTATTTTAGTTATCTAAAAAAAAATTTTTTGCCCCCCCCTGATTCAAATTCGTTCCGGCGCCCCTGATAAGGATAGCACTGAATCTTGACTGATTCTGATAACTATTTTGTTCATATTTTCGTTAATAAATATAATTAACAGATTTTCACCAATGAATGCTTTTTGGGAGGGGGGGGGGGCAAATGCCCCCACTACAATCACTGTTGGCCTGTGTTATCAAACGGCTACCCAAGAAATAAATAACAAGATCAAATCAAGACAAAATGGCTTGGGTTGCTTAATAAAAATATTCAGCGGTGGTTTTGCAATGTTCGCTGGCTAGTTGTTGTTTGATGTTGGATGTTGGTTGTTCTACACGATGCAGTGTAAGTAAGCTTTATCCCTTGTCTGATTGGCCTCCGTTTTAAACAAGTTATACTTCAAGATGGAGAAAATTGTTATGTATTTGGAATCCCCGTTTATGGAGCAAGAAATTAAATTGCTTCATTCATAATTAACGGGGAATATTCATTCAATTTATTTTTATTTTTTTTTTTTTCAAGATAAAATCTGGAATGATTAGGTTTATAAAAAAAAAAATATTTGCTAATATACATTCTAGATAATTTATCTTTATATATCGCGGTTAAAATGCGGCTTAGTCAAAAAGTAAAAAAGAATAAAAGTATAGATATTAAAATTTTAAATAAATTTATAGTAGTTTCGTGATAATAGGATAACGATCAACCCTAATTTTTCAATTGCTCCTACCTACGTAGAAAGAAATTTTTTGAATATAAAAATATTGAAGAGATTTGACTTAATTTTTTAGTTAAGGGGGTTCAGGAGCGAAGTCTAAACGTACTTAAAAAAAAACTAGACTATTATAAGGAATTTTTCAATGCTGTTTTTTTTTAAATGAATTAAATTCATAAGAGATTATTGGGACATCGAGCTATAATTTTTTTAATGACTTATTAAAAAATCTGGTGTGACTGGCGCACAGCTCACAACTTTCTCTTACCCTTCGGTAAGAGAAAGTTGTGCACCGTGCTGGTCACACCAGATTTTTTGTGTCGAGATATATTTAGTTTTCCATAGCACCTTAGTTCAAACTTGCATTTTAAATGTTGACTGCTTCAAATAAACTATGGTTATTTTTCAAAATTTTAATCTCATATTTGGACATTTTATACACAATATAGAATCGTAAATAAATACAAAATTTCATAAGAATTGGAAAAAAAAATTTTAAATGCCTAAAAAGTTCTAAAGGGGACCCCCTTTTGAATCGAAATTAACATACAAATCCCTATAGGAAATTAACATTGTTCCTATGCGAAGATAAGGTGGAAAGGGAATTTAAAAAGAGTAGAGAGAGACGATAATGTTTGCAAGTGAGAGAGAGACATATATGTTTTCTTTGAAACAATTAAAGACACAAATAAAATAAAAATAAATGGGAATTTAAATAATAATTGATTTTTAATCTAATAAAAAGAAAAAGATTTAAATTCCGTTACCATGGCAACCATTTCTATCTTTCCTATGAAGAACAAGAGTAAAGTGGTCTTCAGAAGATTTCAACGGCAAAATGAGAATATACATTTTAAAGAGCATCTAAAAAATAGTTCATTTATGAATTTAAAAAAAAATCCTTGGAGGGAATTTTGAGAAAATCGAAAAAAACTGAAAAAGTACATCAGTAAAGTACTAGTACTTTTGGCCGATTTCGTTCAAAAGCTTATTTTGAGATTCTTCAAAGGTACCTAAGTTAAATATAAAATTTCAATCCGGTAGCTCAACTCCTTCATGCTTAAAATCTGTCCACACACACAGACACACACACACACACACACACACACATACACACACACAGACCAATTTGCGGGACCCACTTTTTTGGACTCAGGGGACCTCAAAACATGTATATCCATCAAAATCTCGACATCGAATTTTTGACATGATCGCAATACTTTCTCTCTCTATATATTTCATATATAGGGTACGAGAAAGTAAAAATTATCGTAATTAATTTTTTTGTTATCAAGCAAATACAAAAAAACAATCTGTCCCAATAATCTTTAATTTTTTTTAAATTTAAAAATGAATTTATTGTTATTATTAATCACATATTAATTAAGAAATTTGTAAAATAAGCTTAGATGATTTATTTAAAAATCAACTGTCAAATTAGTTCAGCATTCTTGCAATAGATGGCAGGCTAGTCTAACAGACGATATAGCATTAGCCTATATCTGGCCTATATTATATATTTTTAACCTCTTATAAAAGATACATAATATATAATAACATTTATAAAGTATTTATTGTTAAAAGATCAATGAAAATCAACCAAATGCATTAAATATTATTAGCTACCATTCTGACATCTCTTGGCAAATTTTTGAATTACTTGATTTTTTGGACATACTTTTTATGACACTCAACGCCATCTTATCGGGAAAAACATGCGTAACACCTTCGCTCCCGTTCCCCCTTAACTATAGGGTATTGAAATAAAGATTATTTTATCTACGGCGTTTATTAATTAACTTAGATTAATATAAATAGGTAGAAAATAATTCAAGCAGAGCGTAGATTGAAATATACTTGATAGAAATATTGGGATAGTAATCTTTTAAATTGCGATCCTAAATCAGGGATAAGCTTCTTGCAATATCATTTTTCATTTATTTTATCTCGACTTCTCTAATAAGTAATAAATAGTAATAGAAATTCTCTGGCTTCTTTTTATTAATCTTATTATTGGAGGCATTGAAACTCTAATGAGATTATATTCGAATCTCTAAGATAACACATATTGGATTCCATGTAGAAATTAATTCTTGGGCTTAATTCCTCGAAGATGGTTTCTTCTTTGAATGATGGACTATTGTCATGCTAACAATCGCGTTGAGGTCTCCTGGTCTGCGTGGGCAGGACAAGTCTTTGCTTTAAAAAAAATACCCTCGCCAGAGAAAAATCATTAGCTAGATTATCGCTGTTTGATCGTTTTTTTTTAGATGTTTAAGTTTCTATTGTGTTTTCTTAGACACTCTCCAAGTTAAAAAGATTTCAAGATTAATTTCTAAAAAAAAATATCATGTTATTTATAATTTGTCGAGAAATAAAGAAACTAGAAACAAAATTAATATGCAAAAAAAAGTCATAAATAAAAACAAATTTTTTGGAGACTCCGGTCAGACAATAGTACAGTAAAAAATAAGCAAAAGAAATTTGTAAGAAATGAGAAATTTTAAACTTTATTATGGGATTACAATCGAGTATCAAATAAAATAAAAAAATGTTCCGAAAAATGAAGAATTTTAAAAATGATTGTTAGATGTGTCTAAATAAAGGGTCGGACTAAGCCGAGCGCACAACTTTGCCCACCCACTATTCAAGAAAAAAATATTTGTCCCCACCCCCTAGAACCCCCCCTGAAGGTCCGATGTTATACATATTATAGTCGAAGGAGAAATTTGTGGCCCCGAATTTGGGTCCACTTCTCCTGATAACTAAAATTGCTTTTTAAGTGATTTCAAATAGCCGTATGCCATGCTGTGGTCCAGTGGTTAGGGCACACCGAGTACACATTGGCGGCACACCCTAACCCTTTGATAAATATTGAATTATATTAAATGTTTTTAACGAAACTGTATGTTATTTGTTGGTGAGGTCAAGTCCCCGGGAATCGAACCCAGGATCTCCAGATTTTCTGGTGCATCGGTGTGCTGACCATTGCCAGTGGCGTCATTTAAACTTTTTCTTGGGGGAGGGGCAAACTTTTTTATCTTAAAATAAACTTAAAAACTCAAATGTGGCCAAAAGATATTTAATTGTTTCATTTTGTACGTTTTATATACTCGTAGTTATATTTTGAAATATTATATTTAGAATAATATAAAATTTAAAAAAATCAGAGTCAATGGTCCCCCCTGCCCCCCCCCCCAAATGACGCTTTTGTCCACCTGGCCCTCGACCTACACCAACAAAAGTTCACTTCCCCTTATATGCAAGTTAACAGTTAAAGAAAAATTTTTCACTTGTCCACCCCTATTTATACCAGTACTTTTGAAATTTTTTCTCAAAAATGGCTCCAACGATTTTGATTAAAATTCATAAATCAATTATTTTTTAGATGCTCTTTAAAAAGTATATCAGTAAAATTTTTCGTGAAATTTGTTTGAAGTGCATTTTACTGAGGTAGTATTTGAGATTTTTATTTGTATTATTTTAAATAATCAATGATTATACACCCTGTATGTACTATTATTAACATTATTAACCCCCCCCCTTTATAATTGATTCCATAATAATGATTAAAATTTCAAATAGTTTCCGCCATTTTGACAGCAGGCTCTACTCCAAAGCTCTGGCTCTGTCGCCTTGAACTCGGCTTGTATAATAAATTCGATCTCAATATCAAATGATAGCATTTTAATTGGAAATCCGGATCTGTTTTCCTGATTGACCCGGATTCTGTTGTCCACGCAAATGTCGCCTTTGTGATCAATCATCATATCCGGATTATGAACGAACATGCAATCTGTTTATGATAATGTGTTTATTGTGTGTTTAAGGATTAAAATAAATCGATTTCAAATGGCTAAAAAAAAAAAAAACGAACGGATGGAAATTTCCTTCTTTCTTCTTATGGATCAAGATTGTCTTTATTATATGGACATGCAATAAGGATATTGCACATTACGATCTATTGAGATCGAATGAATTTCAACGAGACGACGAACAATAAAAAGCTGGATCTATCCTCCATGATCGTAAGACGATAAACGTGAAAAAGCTTATCTAAACTAACTCCATGTCTTGCCTTATTATACGGATATCTTCTTTACCCAACAAATGCCTACAAATTAATTTTCCATTTAAGTCAATATTTTTAGTGAGGTCATATCTATTGCCCCTCCCACAGTCTTAATGAAAAAGTACTTTTATTTTATTTTATTAAATTATTCGACACCCTGAGGGTCTCCACTAAACACGAACACTTCTCAATTTGTTTATAATTGAATGTTTTTATTTTATGATTCCAAATTACTTAAAATCAAAGAGAGATTGAAAATATCAGGATCAAGTTTTGCGCTCTTATCTCGATTTAAAAATTTATATTTTATTAGTATAAAATTTTTTTATTATTTTATAAACAAAATAATTTTATTAATTACTAATGAGGCTCGTAATTTTTATCCTTGCTTATCTTTTATTAAATAGTTAGACTTAAGAAATGTGTGATAGGCGTATTAATTCAAAAGCTGTCGAGAGGGGAGAGATAATGGCGTCCAGATGGTTTCGGATTATTCGCGTCATTTGGATCCAATTTTGGTTTGTGGCTTTGGCCTGATCTTTACCTTCATTATTTATCGACTTATCCGCCTAAGAAGGATCTAAAAACGATGAAGGTATCTTTACGCATTCCCACTAACCATCATTTGTAAAGTAAATGAGGAACTCACTTTATAGATTGCCTTTCAAAAGAGATTAGAACACGTAATTCGAAATGGCAAAATTCATAGAAATTCTTTGATCTTTCTTCCTTTTTACCTTTAATATTATATATAGATATATTTTGTATACAAATTATATCATTAGCGTTTGTAAATTATATAAATATATTTTATCCTGAAAAAGACTAACGATTTTAAGTGGTTCTAATTTTATATAAATAAAGTAAATAAAAAAAACCCTCCTTATGTAAATAATAATTAATCATCAGAACTTCTAATACTTAGAGATATATCTCAAACTTTCACAAAAAGATAATAATATTCTTTTAGCCAATCTTTTGTTTTGAGTCAGAATGAATTTCCGATAATTTCTTTAATTATATATTAATTAATTCACCAATAATTTGAAATCTTATTACTTTCACGAAAACAATTTTATTTTTACTTTCTCTTACCTAAATATGTTATTAAATAGAGAGAAAAGTATTGGATTCATGTCAAAATTTCGATGTCGAGATCCAAAAGATACTAGTACTTTTTTTTCTCAAAATTAGCTCAAACTATTTTAAATAAAATTCAAAAAATCAATTATTTTTTAGATGCTCTTTAACATATATATTCTCATTTTGCCTTCAAAATTGTTTGAAGCAAACTTTAGTCTTGTACTTCATTGAAAAATAAGGAGAAATGGTTGCGATGGTAACAAAAAATATATATTTTACCATGTTTATAAATTGTACAATATATCTCGAATCCTAATATATCGGCTGACGCTCCGGGGCCAACGGACATTTCGGGGGGGGGGGGGGGGCAGGACCCCCCTCGCCCCCCCCTCTTATATATTCCCCTGCATGTGTTGATAGAAAGGGGTAGTAGTACCATATTTAGAAACAGCGCCATCTCTTACCGAACGACAAAACTTATTTCACAATTCCGTATGTATATATATAATAAATTAGTTAGGTCGTCCTAAATATTTGCTAAATAAATTGTGAAGAGCAAAATGCTGGTGTACTCTTCCAAAATTTGCTTTTAGTTTCTAATAAAACGATGATATTTAATAAAATTAAATATATAACCTACATAAGGGGATATAAAATAAGTTTTGTCGTTCAATAAGAGATGGCGCTATTATGTTTGTCGTTTTATTTTTCCAAAAATGATTCTACTCTACTTTTTTATAATACATGTGAAGTTTCATGTGAATCTGTCAACATATTAGTATATTTTCAGCTGTTAGATATATTATATACTAATTTAATTTACCTTCTTTCGGTTTGTAAATTGTTTAAAAAGACCATTCATAATTTTACAATTAAAATATAATTTTAAATAAATTTCTGAAGGAGAAAAGTAAATCTTTGATTGGTTGAAATAAGGGATTGAGAAACTTTATAGATGTCGTGTGTAAAAAAAGCCAACTTGAATGTAGACACCCAATTAAACACATCGGGTCTTTTTGTACCTCAATGAGAATGTGTTAGTATTTAATTGGTTGTATTGTTTCACTATGGCTCATGGCTCATGGCTCACCTCCAGTCTCCAGATCAGCTGCTTTGTTCTTTGCTGACCAGATCTTTTTCTTTGTGTTGCTCTTCGGGAGCTTCTCCAACCTAAGGGCTATTCTAAATATATGACATTTTTGCAAGATCATCGCAGAGCTTCTTTCTAATTGCCAATGGGCTCTTCACACGATATCTTAAGTAATGCACAAGTCTTACGTTATAGGAAAGAAGAGTGAAAATAAATTTTACTCAAGTTGGTAAAATATTATTGAAATAAAGAGTTAGTTTAAATTTGAATGGTCTTTGATGAATACCAACTAGCAAAAAAAATTATAAATATCTTTGTTTTTCATACTTCAGAGATGCTATTTTCTTTTTTTCAAATTCCCTTTTCTAGCTTACTTTCCTTGTCTGTTTATATTTTGAATTTAGAAGATTCTTTGTATTTATTCATCTAATGCATTGTCAGAAATAAGAAAGTTTGGAAAAAATAAATATATTGAGTGTGGATATAAGGAGATAAATTTCACTTTGACACCTAGATGACCGCGAGGTGAAGTGTCCATTGGGCAGGTGTGCTTCGACATAAGGGTAACAGAGAGTGTCCATGGGAACAATTTTGTAGAATAGTGCTGGTCTCGCATATATATACCATACATTGCTTAAAACAGTCCAGTTTGAACAGTCTTATAGAGAATTGTTTGAAAATTACACCTTTTCTCAATAAATTCTGGTTTAAAATTATGAGTGCCAAAGATAAATAAATAAACTCTTCTTCTGTCCTCGCCTTATTCCCGCGATGCGGGGTCGGCGGACTTCACTTTTCCCCTCCAACCCTGCGTTTTTGCGACCGGAAGAAATAGGACAGGCCAGCCCGTCGCAAGGACTGACGCCTGTTGAAAAGAGGAAGGAAGAGACAGACATACAAAGAACTGAAGGACTACTTGTCCCAGCTCGGGCAGCTCGTGGTCGCCATCCACGTACCCACAAGATGTGGGCCCCTGAGCAAAGATAAATAAATAAACACTTATATTAAATTTAAGAAACATTTCATATAAAATGGGTTAACATTTAGGGAGGGTTTAAATTTAGCAAGTTTTTGATAATGTTTGGTGTGCATCCATACATTGTATATTAAAAATTTTAATTAGAAACATTTGTGGAAATTAAGCAATGTCAGAATCCGCTAGCGCTAGTAATAAACTTATAATTCTTCCAAATAAAGATGAATTAGCAACATGTGAGGTTTTCTTGCATACCAGACTAGGAGTTGATGTTTAATTTAGCGCTCGAGTCGTTTATTCGCGTGTCTCTTAATCATATGAACGATGATGAAATTTTACTGGCCTGGAGCCTAGCCTCTTCCAGGTTTAATGGACCATCACAGACTGGAAATGTAGAAGCAAAGAGAGTTATCTTTAAGTGAGTTAAGTTTAATGCACGAAATGATTGCATTGATTTGGCCGCTAAATGGCCGGGCGTTAGCGTTAACGACTCATTAGAATACAATACAATTTTCAAAGGCAACTTTAAATTGGGACGATTAAGCGTCAAGAACTCTTGTTGGCTTGTCAGTGATTGAATGAACAGAAAAAATGAAATACCGCAAATGATTCATGAGCATTTGAATCAGAGGAAGCGTAGGCAGATGCTTTTGTCGATCAAGTCCCTATCCAAAAATATTTCGGACTTACAAAGAATTAGAGTCCTTAAAGAGAAGAAATAAATATTATTTTAATTTCATTTATTTCTAATAAATTGATTGATATAACAAATTCAAGATTTAAACATTTATGATGTTGAGTGATTGCGTAGAAGTTAATAAGCCTTAATTTGCAATCATAAACAGCTATAAAGGTAAGGGTGGAATTGCTCTTTTCGAAACTTATTAATTATCCACTATTGAAATCATGTTTACTTCCAAGAGCGATTTATTTAGAGAATAAATTAAAATAAAAAGTTGGATATTAATTGGTAATGGCGTAAATAACCGAGGCTTTGGGGCTAAGAAGCAAAATAAGCCCATGGCAATAAAATTTCGTAAGAGCTATATTAAAAGAGAAATTAAAAAGTAAATGGAAAAGATTTGATAAACTAAAAAAAAAAAAAAAATAGAAGAGTTAACTTTAATCACTATGAACATTTAAAATAAAATTAGAGTAGAATGTGAAATCTTTACCGCGCTGCGGGACACAAAAATATTTCCATTTAGTTAATTAAAATAGTGGCGTAACTAAAGCAGAAAAGAAGGCACAGCACGCAACACAAAAGCACATCCATCATTTCTAATTATATATTGGGCATTCGAGCCCTGCGCCCTGCGCCCTGCACTCCCTACGCCAATTGAACCTAATTCGTTGCTAAGTCGTTCTTCAAGAAATATTCCTCTAAAAAATTATAGAAGTTTTTTATCAGAAATCCAAGATTTCACAAATTATGGAAGTTTTTAATTATATATCACATTTTGTATTAATTATTTATTGAAAATATCATACTGCTTATTCTGCAGTCCTTTTCAAGTACTGTGCAATTGCCTCGACTCAAGTGAACTAATCTCTCTCTTATTGGAATAATTTAATATTAATATTTTGCACCATTTTTGTTAAAAATCAAAAAACAAAAGATTTATTGTAACATCATTCTTTTTATGTAAACACTTGCTTTGAAGATTGTGTCTAACCTCATGGGAATGAGAATAGATGGCGCTGACCTCGTCTATAATATGCACTAACTGTCCCTTAGAGGTTAGTTCGCCTTAGTCGGAGCACGTGCACAGTACTTGAAAACGACTGCAGAATAAGTAGTCGAAACATTGTAAAGTTTTTTTTAAATAAATAATTCCTATAATTTAAAAACTTCCATAATAATAATAATAATACAAACAACAAAAGCTTTAATAAACACATTTCACAAATTCATTCTGTCAATAAATTAAAAATTTTACTGAACAAAATAGGAGAGGATCAACTTTCAAAATGATCAGATCTGAGGATGTTGGTGATAATGATGCTAATAAATAAAACAATTAAGCAAATTAGATTTTAAAAAAGATAAGAAGTAATTATAAAGGTAATAGTTAAATTAAAAAATAAAAATAAAGAAATCTAATCAGGGCCGTATCCAAAGGCAGCTCGTGGTCGCCATCCACCTACCCACAAGATGTGGGCCCCTGAACAAAAGGTCCTGATTCTAATAATAAAATTAATTTTAATAAATTATTAAAAAAAAAAAAAAATTAACTAAAATATCAAATAGTTGTTTAAAGGTTTCTGGATTTCTCCAATGAGCAAGCAGCTAGTAGTTTTTTCAATTTATTTATTACTATTTAATTTGCCAAGGCCTACATTTCGGTCGTAACATATAGGACCATCCTCAGGGCCAGGGCCGAGCCATTGTCAATATATTGATCCTCCAGTGGTCATAATGGCAAAAGGCATTATTAATTATTAATTTAATAATAATGTAAGACTCACTCTCTGTTCATAGAACATTCACTCTATCTAATTTGCTCAATGGATTATTAAATTAATTAAGCCTTTTGCCATTATGACCACTGGAGGATCAATATTTTGACAATGGCTTGGCCCTGAGGATGGTCCTATATGCGACCGAAACGTCGGCTCTGGCACATTAATTATTAATAAATAAATTGAAATAACTACTAGCGCTTGCTCATTGGAGAAAACTAGAAACCTTTAAACTACGCATTACTAGCTACACTTCAGTCAAATAAAATATAAAATAATTTGATTTAAAAAAATATTTTTAATAGAAGACTAAAAGGAAAGCAGAAGAAAATATTAGAGAGGTGAATAATTTTGAATATTTTCGATGTCAAAGAGGAGAAATGCCACTTTTAGCTCGAGAAACTCGTGGTCGTCATCCGCCCACTTACAAGATTTGAGCCTCTCAGTGAAATCTATCTCGAATATCAATTTATATGCAAAACCAAAGGCAAATCAATAGAATAGTTTTAAAAGGGAGGATTTTTTTAAATAAGCGGTTTTTCCTGTCCCGCATTTCGAGTTTTTCGTCCTTGGTCATTTGACTCATACGAACGCAAATAACTGTTTTCGATAAACTTCCTACATATTTTTATTACATCTCTCTTCGTCGAAAATAATCAATTTTTAAGCGATCTTATTTTCTCAAGGCCCCTCAAAGGTTAACACGGGATCAGCAGTTTGGACATGCAGGTTTATTTTTATGTGAATTTAATTATTTAAATTATTATCATAAATATCTTTGGAAGTTATATAATTATAATTATTATGCTTTTAAAAGATGATCGTTCGATTTTTTATGGCTTCGCAGGTTGTCTGTAAATTTGCATATGAGAGACCGCCTTTTGGCAATGGCACTAGCACTGGCACTGCCACTGCCACTGGAGCACTGTTTTAGTTTCTAAAAGTCAAAGTTTGTTTATTTGTTCTACAACCTATTCCTTTTATTAATACAGTCGACTCTCGATAATTAGAAATCCAAGGAAATTCGAATTATCGAGTTTTTGAATTATCAAGACGAAAGAAAAAATTAAAATCATTTTGAGTTTTTATTATATGCAATTTGGACACTTTCGCTTTGAGGAGAGCACCGCCAACTTTGTGCTCTACATTGATTAACGAATCCTCGAGAATAGGGAATTCACCGTCTCTGGCCCGCTTGCGATTTCCGTGCAAATGACTTTGTAAAATTTATTTATTTTTTTTTTTCAGAATTGTAGACAGCGTTGATGGTGGAATATTGATATCTTTTTTTTAAACCACTTTCCACTGCTGCGATAATTCTTTTTTAGGCCACAGTAAGAGAGACGAACTTTTTGAAATTAATTTTGACAAACTAAAGAATTAAAACTAGGCTGAAAGAAGGGGATCATTACGCGAAAAATGAGGAGTAAATATGGCAAGAAAAAATTCGAATTATAGAGAGGGTAAGTGGCCTAGTTCGAATTATAGAACGTTCTCTCCCCCCTCTTGGCACGAAAAGGATTTCGAGTTATAGAGCGTATCTAATTACACAGCATTTTTTCGATATACCGAAGTTTACAGCTGAAGACTGCGAATTAACGAAAAGTTCGAATGATCGAGAGATGATTAGATTAGATACAAATATATGACAAAACATACATTTATAATATATCCTTTATGCTAGGCGAATATTTTTTCAGAGTATGGGTCGCTGGTGTTGAGAATTCAGTGAGAAAACAATTAAGAAAGAATGGGCTTGCTTATTTTTCAAAAAAATGTCAAATCGTGATACTATTTTTGAAAAATTAACAATCAAATCATTTTCTAGCTGAAGTCTATTTCTCTTTTTAGTTTTAATGTCCACCATTGAAGAGGATGTCAATTCACATAAGTAGAAGTGGCGAATGGCACTAATAGTTTTAAAGCTTCCCTTGCCAGCTCAGGATATTCTTCTTTTCTTTTCATCCAAAACAAGTCGGCACTTTGCGAATGCAATTCCATTTTAAGCATGTAAGAAGTCTTTTAATTTGCTAACTTTTTCTATGTCTATGGACCAAGGGGATCGCGCGTATTCAACAAGATTGAAAAACACTGCGCTAGACTGAGTTTTATTTCTGTATGAATTTCCGTTAAATACTAGCAACAATGCCCGGCTTCAGTGGGCCTCGCCCCCTGGATCCCCTTGCGAGCAATTGCAATTTAGTATACCTTCATACCATACATAAACACAGTTTTCTCCGAGGGTTCCTTACCCCTTAATCTGCTGCAATTTCTGATTTTCAAATTATAATTTTTATGTGTAGTAATAAAAGGAAATTCTGAATAAAGATATTTAAATTGTTGCAAATAAACCAACTAATCTTGTATCAAATTTAATACGATAATTTGCATAATGCTTTTGATACGAGGTCAAATTATGTACTTTCATTACTTTATTTATTTATACTCTCTTTAAATTTTTATTACTAGAATTTCAAAATAAAGTAGTTTAGTTTTTTGGATATTTAGAAATCAAAAATTGATTGAATTAAACAAGAAAGTAATTTTCGATTTAAGTTTTTTTCAAAATTATGGCATGTAAGGGTATATATAATTTTTCCATCTAAAAAAAGATTATTTGCATTTATTTCTCGTGAATAAAATAATTCTTATTAATATTTAAAAAGGAAGTAAATAAATTTTCTATTGACATTATTAAAAGAAATTTATTAGATACCTTTTTATGTTTTGATAAACAATTTTCAAGTTTGTTTTAAATAAAAAAAATTATAATTTTCTAAGTTATGATTTATTTATCTTCACGATGAAAAAAAAAATAATAATAGGTCAAAGGTAGCGTTAGTGGGGCGCGCCTCTTTAAACGGGCGCGGAACAAAAAAAGCAAAAAGGGGGAAGGGGGGGGCCCAAAAACAGTTTAGAGAGAGATTTGATTTATCTTTACATTTCGGTGCTGAAATAATTGATAATCGTTTTAAAGGGAAGTAGGGGCTAAAGTAATGGGGAGGGACCAAGGGCGGATCCAGAGGTGTTTCTCGGGGGAGGGGGGGGGGTAATCTGGTGTGACCCGTCGCACAGCACACTATTTTTTTTTAATTTCGGTAATTTAAAAGCGCATTCTGTACTCGTTTGTCAGAATATAAATACAAATCAAATTTTTAAGTATTAATTTTTAAAATTTTACTTTAAAAATAAATTTTTTTTTTGAAAAAAAGGTATTTTTTTTCAAATCTCGAGGGGGGGTAATTACCCCCTTTACCCCCCCCCCCCCCCCATTGTATCCGCCCTTGGGAGGGACCTTCTTTCGGACTGCCTCCTCTTTTTATTCAACTAATTTGTCAGCTATTTAAAAAAAAAATATTTTTATTACCAAATCAATTATTAAATTAATATTTGATAAAATAATTTTTTCATTTTAATTAAAAAAAAAAAATTAAAATTCCTAATTAAATGTTATTCTTAATTTCCTAATTTAAAAAAAATAATTATCATAATGTCATTAAAAAAAACTTTATTAAGAAAATTTCTAAAAAATTTAATACATTTAGAAAAAATTACATTGAAAGATTAGTTAAAATGCCTAATTAAGTTTTTTATATATATAAATTTAGAGAGCACTTCTTCTCCTTCCCAGTGGTTTATTTGTATTAAATGTTTCAGTCACTGAACCTATGCTTAATAATTATGTAGAAACAGCCAGAGGAAATAATGTTTTAAGATTTTACTAGAGGTTACTCGTATTTATTTAAGAGACATTCTTTTTTTTGTAAAATTATTTTAAACACTTCCTATAATTATAATTGTATTTACTTATTTAATTATGCCCAGTTTACAAATATATTTACAATAAAATAAAATATTAATAACTATTGTTATTTTTTAATCACTTCTCTATCTCTACGGGTATATATAAAGGGAAAACTCACTGACTGACTTATAATCATCGCATAGTCCTAGAAAGCTGTAGTTTGGCATGTAGAGAGAGTCCTTTTGAGTCATAAGCGTCATTTAAGAAGCGATTTTTCGAAATTCCAATTGTATGGGTATTTTTTTGATTTTAAATAACTTTTAAACGAGATGAGATATCAATTTGCTTTCTTCGCTGAAAGCTTCAGTAAATTAATATCTAAAATCGAGATAAAATATATGTCGCAATACTAAATAAGATTTAAAAATGTTTTTATAAAATTTTTTATTTAAATTGGGCATTGTCAGTCGTCCTTTTGATATTTGTCAAATTTTTTTATAAATAAATAAATAACGTATCATAAATTAAATTTAAATAATAAATAATCCTTTTATGCCGCCAAATAATTTTACCCCTAAACATTTTGATCATGTCATCTTTAAATCTAATTCTATTCACTTAAACAATCGCAATTCTAAATTATATCTCTGAAATGAAAACTTTTAACACTTGTCACATTATAAATTATTGAATACAATAAGTTTTTGTTAGTAGACATAAATTTCCTTCTTATATAGTGATCATATTAATATTTCAAATGCTACATTATGTAAAATTCATTCATTTTCCTAACAATATATATAACTTATTTTTATATTTATTACATCATGGTTATTTGACAATATTATATAGACGTATATACTTTCTCTTACTTATATATGTATTGTGATCATGTCGAAAATTCGATGCCGAGATTTTGATGGATATACACGTTTTGAGGTCCGCCGAGTCCAAAAAACTCGTTTTCGCGAATCGGCCGTGTGTCTGTATGAATGTCTGTGTGTGAGGTTTTTAAGAATGAAGGAAATGAAATATAGGTTTGAAATTTTACATTTAAGTTAGGTACCCTTCCGGACAGTTAAAATAAGCTTTTGAACAAAATTCGCCAAAAACTACTAGTACTTTACTGATGTATTTTTTTTTTTTAGTTTTTTTTCTATTTTCACAAAATCGGTTCTAACGATTTTGATTAAAATTCATAATTCATTTATTTTTTCGATGCTCTTTAAAAAATATATCAATAAAATTTGCATGTAAATTTCGATTCAAAATAATTTTTTATACATTAAAAAAATTTTTCCAATTATTAAAAATAATCAGAGACGAATTTAAGGAGGGCGGGGGGGGGGGGGGGGGGGGGGGCACGTATTCAAAGGGGCCTCGAAATCTTTCATATTTTTTCGAGAGAGAAAGAGATCTTTTACGATCCCTCAATTGTGAGATTATAATTCCTATTTATTTATTATATTTAATTAAACAAAATTTAAGTTTTTTGTAGATTTAATATTTAGGGAAGCCCAAATTTTTTTCTGGCCTCAAGACCTCAACCAACTTAAATCCTAAAATATTAAATTAATTAGTTAGTTAAATTAAATAGTTAATAGGCGTATTACACTCAATACATATGAATTATTTTATAATATCCAAGACAATACCATTTTATATTTCTTGTTTAAATATACTGAAAGTAATTTACATATAAAAATTTTTTATTTAACACAAAATATTAATAGATAATTTTTACTTTCTCTTACCTATATATGTAATATATAGAGAGAAAGTATTGCGATCAGTCAAAAATTCGATGTCGAAATTTTTAATAATATTTTTAGCTTAAAGATCTAAAGATTAAAAATATTCCAAATTTTTAAAATAAAAAAACCCTCTTTTTTTTTAATTGAATATACATGTAGAATCCCTAAGGACCGTAGGTGGCATTCAAATTTATCTCCAGTGTCCTGAGCTCGGAGATATTTTATTTGTTTCTTTGTTGATCAGAATGGACACCCGGATGTCGATTGTCTTTCCTTTCTCGGTCCTCCCAGCCTCCCAGTTCAAATTATTTATCATAAACCCAGCCCACTTGAATCTGCTTTTTATTAATTCAATTATCTTAATTTTTTTATTTTATTCTTTTGTCCCTGTTAAAATAAAATATATGTATCAAAAATGACACACCGAGACAAAAGACAACTCTGAACAAATAAAATAAAATTTATATATAACAAATTATATATCAATATATCAAGTCGGGGAAGAAAATTCATATAATTAATATTTAGTAAATTAAACAGGGGTGCCGAACCACGGATCTGCCGATTGCAATCAGCATGCCCTAATAAAATTTAATTTCAATCTGAAGATCGCAACACTTTCTCTATATAGGGTAAGAGAAAGTAAAAAAAATTAACATATTAACTTGATCGAAAAACATAGGGTGGGAAACTTGAAATTAGAAATGTATAAAAATAAAATCATACAGTAAATAGAGAGCGGAAAAAAGTCACTTATTTTCAAAAAAAAATTACCTTAAAAGTCTATTTTCTTTTAGTCAAATAGTTGATAAAAAATCTTTTTTTTTGGAAAAAAAAAATTCTCTAAAAAGTCGCTCTCAATTTTAACAATTAATGTAAAAGAAATAGAGAGCTTATCTCTCGATACCCGAAATATGGCAGAGTTCTTTAGAATTTAATTAAATAAATTTAAAAAAATTTAAATTCATTAGTACAAAAAGTAAAAATCTGGTGTGACTGATCGCACAGCACATAACTTTCTCTTACCTTCGGTAATTGGAAGATGTACTGTGCTTGTCACACCAAATCTTTTGTGTCGACATATATTTAATTTCCTCCGATATATTAGAAGTCAAGATGTAAAACATCTCGTGGGGGGCCCGACTAAATGGTATCGGTGGCCGAAAATATAAAATCAAAAAAAAATTTTAAAAAGTCGCCCATAAAAGTCGGCTTTTTTCAAAAAAGTTTCTGAGAGGCAAAAAAGCCGCAAAAGTCGTTTTTGAAAATCTCAAAAACTTTTCTTTTTGTGATATCAGTGGAGATATCTAAGAAAATCCGGAAGTCACACGAAATTTTTTGCGGAACATTTTTTCTATTGCGGAACCAAAGTTGTCCATCCTGCGGAAAAATTTGTTGCGCTGATGTCTGTATATCCCTATATATGTATATGTGTTTGAGAAATTTCGGGGGGGGGGGCCCCCTCGCCCCCCCTCGGCTCTTCGTCTATAATATAAGGAAACATATTATTTTGAATTGATTTAAAAAAATAAAATTTCTCTCTTGTGAGTAGAGGGATGGCGACTACGAGTTGCCTGAGCTACGCGTATATGAGAGTATTTACTTCCTCTCCAATTTAGCTTGTTTCTTTAGTCGTGTCATTTTATTATTATATAATATATTCATCATTTTGAAGATTGTTTCATTTCTTTAATCCTTTTTATAAACAAAAAAATTATCTTTTATTCAAATCAGACCCTCGTTTGGGAAATGCTGTGCTGCTAGTTTCTCTCAATGAAAATTTTTAATCATGACAGAAGAAGGAACAAGCCTTTAAAAACACATTTTTTCTTGATCTCTCAATATATAAAAAATCTTATTAAACAAACTTGATTTTTCAGTAATAATAATAATTATATTATTATGTTATTCGCTTTGTCAGTAAAGGTCATTTGAGCCTTTAAATTGAGATAAATAAACATGCTGTCTACATACAATCAATCAAATTACAATATTTATCTTTAAATAAATACTAATAAATAAATTCAAACGATAAAATTGTAAGATAAAAATTGTTGCAGGACTAATTGAAAATTAAAATAAAAAGTCACTTTGCAGAGAGAAATTTTGATTTTTTGATTTGGCATTAAAATTTTTTTTATCCAAAAAAGTTATGACATAAATTTTATATTTTTTTTTTTGTTGGCGAAATCGCTTTTCAAGTCTATTGAATTTTGGCTGGTTAATTTATATGGCTGCTCTCATTTTACTAAATTAAAATCTACAAATTTTTTTTTTTTGTTTTTATCATTAAAAATAAATTCCATTCTGCATCCTTTTGCGAACATCAATTTTTTCCCAGATTTTATCTATAATTTATTTTATTTTAATGTCCCTGTTGGAAGTTTTTCGTTGCTTTCGGGCAAACAGCATTTAATCCGTTCCATCCCTATAAAACAAAATTCTTGATGAAATTCGATATTTTTTTCTTACCAATTAAATTTTAATTGCTTTTCTTTATCGATAATTTAAATGAGGTATTTTAAACATAAAATAAAAATTTTATATATATTTATTTGTATATATCTATCAGATTTATCTTGCTAATAATTAATTTTGATTTATGTTATTATGATCTGATCAAAAGGTTCCGTGTCAAAAAATAGTTCATGGATTTCAAGCAGAACTAAAAACAATTAAATGTTTTTTAACATTTTAATTATCAAGTTGATTGAATTTAAAAAATTCGAAAGTGGACTTTTTGTTTGAAGTTTAAGAGAAGTATAGGCCTAGAGAGAAAACAAGATCAAGTTTCATATATTAGTTTTAGATTGTATGTAAACCTAAACTTTAAGAGTTATTTTTTTGATAAAAGACTATGGTGACGTCTGATATAATTTAGTAAGTAATTAGAGTTTAAAATTTTAAAAGCTTTTATAAAAAATATTTTGTAAACTCTATTCATTGGGTGTGGGGGAAGAAATAAACGGACTTTCGGTTGAGAAGTATTTATCCAAAAAGTTGATATTGATCTACAATTTTAACGTAAGATAAGCAGGCATTTGTAGAGTATACGGAAAGTCTTGGGGAAGTGATTCCCGAATTTTTTATTATTGATATATACACTAAATCAGGGGTGGGCAACCCAAATGATCTTGCGGGCCACTTAAATGCATCATAACTCCCCGGGCCGCATATAAAATTATATATCCCCATATTAGTTTTAGACCTTCCTGCCTTCACCAGGACGTTTTATTTGCCTCGAGCTTAGAGGGCTCTTGGCTGAGTGATGGTCATTCTTGATAGACCTAGCGGGCCGAAAAATGTTCAAGGAGGGCCCCCGGGTTGGCCACCCCTGCCCTAAATACATATTAATCACACCTGAAGTAAAAAAATAATAAATTTAAGAATATACGGTATTTATCTTCTTATTTATTCATGATGATTGTTTGAAGACAGTAGATTTATTTATATCAATTTGGCTGTCAGAATTTGATAAAGGATTATAATAATAAAATTTAAAATTCTAATTTGAGTATTGAATAACTTATTTAATTAAATAGCTGCGGGTTGGCATCATTACACTTGCTTATCTACAACAAGAGAAATTAAAACTTAATAAAATCAAATATAAGTAGCCTATAATTAATAAATATTAATTAAGCTTATATGAATTTTGTTCACAAACCCGTACGTGATACAAGCTTATATAATTAAGTAATATAATTAAAATTACATTTGTTTATACTACCCCTCAATATTTTGTGTTCTCCCCGGCCGTTCGAAATCTAATAAGCGTAATAAGTACAGTATAAATGTATTTAACAAGTGTATGTTTTTTGTTGGCGAGGCCAAACTCTCCATGGCCCACGGAAATCTAACCCAGGATCTTCAGCCTTTCCGAGGTATCGGCGTGCTCTCCATATATGTAACATGTAATATTTTGTCAATAATAATTTGTACAGTTTAGAGAGTGTATTCTAGTATTCTTTAAAAATACAATATTTGAATTTCGTGTCAGATTGTATGTAGGGGCGCTGCGATCGCTCATATGTAGATGGCGTGCATGTCGAGAAGCGGCAGCCATCTTGTTTTTTTTTTCAACTAATTCAATTGAGATTGTCACAGATATAACAACCTTTATAATCTTAGTTGAATTGTACCTGAAAAAGGCCAGAGAATGAATGGCAGAAATGTTGTAATTTTTACAAATAAACCACAATTAAAGCAATGGAGATCACACTGATGACCCGTAAAGGCTGGAGATCCTGGGTTCAATTCCCAGGGACCGTGTGGCGTTTGGACTCGCCAACGAAAAACATACACTCTTGTTAAATTTATCTATGTCTCAGTTAAAGTCCGAATCGAGATATTTTGAATACTAATATCTTATTCAAATATATAGATCTCGAAAAATATTTAAGTATATAAATGTGTTAAATTATACATTTTTCCGATGAGATATATAATAAAATAAAGGAATTTAATTGATTAAAAAAATTTTAAATGACTATACATAGGTGTAAGTACTGTAAATTATATCGTTTATTTTATTGTTGCTGTTTTATAATATAATTTGTTTATAAACTATCGTTTTTTTTTAAATAATTATTTATTTAAGACATAACTCTTGTTATAACTTTTTTAAATTAATTGTTATATTTATTTAAAAAAGAACTAGAAAGGTTGTAATAAATTATTTATATTATTATACAAATATTCAATGCAAATAGTTGTTTAATCAGGATCGAGAGCCATATGCGTTCGTCCTGCTCCATAAGTCTCGGCCACTAAAATAATTAATCACTTATTCATGGTAAAGAATGGCTAGCGAGGCCACCACATCCATACTCTAATGGCATTCTAATTAAATTAAATGGCATCTGATTGTCGAGTGAAAAGTTACGATCATGAGCCCCGAGGCCATATTTAGAGAATTATCACCCACCAGATGGTTGCATTTCAAAAACTGGAAAAGAATTTCTTGATTTGATTGTTTAATCAGAACCAAGGTCTTGACATGACTCGAATACTTCCTATCAAATTAAAAGAATGGTAATGGTCACCTTCGCTATTAGGAAATCGACACTCAAGATCTTGAATATATTATTGCGGGTAAAAGAAACTGGGATAGCAAGGAGCATCTTTACAATTGTAAACTCATCCATTAAAAAAAGAATCAAGGGCGGATCCAGAGGTGTTTCTCGGGGGGGGGGGGGGGGGTAATCTGGTGGGACTCGTCGAACAGCACACTATTTTTTCTTAATTTCGGTAGATTTAAAGGCGCATTCTGTACTTGTTGGCCAGAGTATAAATACAAATCAAATTTTTAAGTATTAATTTTTAAAATTTTACATTAAAAATAAATTTTTTTTCGAAAAAAAGGTATTTTTTCAAATCTCGGGGAGGGAGGGTAATTACCCCCTTTACCCCCCCCCCCTTGTATCCGCCCTTGAAAAGAATACTTACCAAAAATGGTCATAGCACTATTTTTTTGTTTCAAATACATAACTCTGGCAATTTATCTCATTATTTTTGTTAGACTTGCCAGAATATCTCTATTAATGAGAATATGTTTTATGCTTTTTGTTTTTTTTTTGTTTTTGTAAGCGGATCTTCTTTTTTCTTTTTTATGCAAAAATATTCTTTTGTTCTTTATTCTCCTTTTTAAAATGAGTCTTTTTTACATTTCATCTAATATTCGAACTTATCAAATATTGTTCGAAAAGAAGATGAAAAATCTGAATTTAAAGTAAACAGCACAAATTTGCAAAGGTAAGATAACTTTAATAATATTTTTTTTCACTCAGAATTGTTAAAATTATTAAAATATTTTTACTTTCTTTTTTTTGGATAGTTTGGATGTGGAAGTTAATCGTTTGCATTACAAGTAGTGTAAATCTTCCCCCTTTCCCGTCCACATTACTATTATTATTATTGGGATCACTCAGTAGAAAACATAACATTTTTTGTGATTCTGGATTAAAATGTCAACTTTGAAATAAAATTTTTATAGGTTGAATGCACAAAAATATTTATGTTTATTAAAGCTTTTAGGGGTTGTATTATTATTATTATGGGGGTTTATAATAAAAAATGTGGAACATTATATTGAATGAGAAAACTGTTAATTAGATATAATTTTATTGTATTAATAAATGGAATAATTTAAAAATAGTATTTTGTACCATCTTTATTAAAAATCAAATTCAAAAACTTATTGTAAAAATCAAAACACTTGTTTTGATGATGGTGTCTCATTTCAAGGGGATGGTGCTAACTTAATTGCATAATAATTATTGACGACGCTGGACCAGTGAGTTAACTTGTATATATTAATATTTAAATTTCATATTGTTGAAGTTCTAAGATGCTCCTTTAACCTAATAGGCCTAATAAAAAACCTCTTATAATAAATTTGTTGTAAAATAATTTATGTTCACCGTCCATTCAGAGAACCGACCGAGTAAAGATGCATCTTACAACTTCAACAATATGAAATTTAAATATTAATATATACAAGTATTATTTTTTAATATGAATATTTGTTTGCCCATAAAAGTCCCTTGTCCTTGATATTTTGATTAGCCTATTTTTATTATCATTAATCAAAATGAGTTTATAAATCTGTCTGAATTCGTGATGTCTTTTCCTTTTATACAGAATTTAATCCAAGATTATTTTTTTTTATTTGCAAATCACACTGTTTCTTGGGGTCTTTGCTATATTTATGAATATGAATATTAATACTTCAAGTTTTTCTAGCAAGATTAATGAGCGTTCGGAAAGGCCTTCTGTGGGCTTCGGCCCAACTTTCGCTTCTCCTTTGTCTAATGGAATTATGTCAAAAATGCAGCTCATTACTTAACTATAATTACATTTTAAGAATAGGTTCTCTATGGTGTACAGTATTATTTGATCTTTTATGTGTATTTTGCAAGATAATTCCTATTTATTATTTCTTAATTTTAATGATACATTTTTAGGTAATTTAATTACTGCTTCAAAATGATTTTTATCCTGTTGTCCGAATTAATAATATATAAAAATTCACGCTATTTAAATGAAGTTTTTTAAGATCCTTGTGTGAATTAGTTAAAAAAAAAGTATTTTTTGACCTTTTAATTACATGACATTGGTTGACATCAAGCGATTCTTTTTAATCCGGAATCCGGGACATTTGAATATTCCAAGAAATGAAAGAGAAAGAATGATTAACAAGGCAGCCGCCACTTTGAATTAGATCACCCTTTTCCTTTTTCATCTCTTCTATCAATGCAGTCATTTAGCTTTTAAAAAATCACAATTAAAGTAATCAATAATTCAGTGTCATGTGAGGAATTAATCTAGCCAGCTAGATAATTGCTTGGTTAATTAAAATCACAGGATTAATGTTGGAAATGATTTTTTCCAAATGCCTTTTTTAATCCAAAGACCTCGTATTATTAAAGTTTAAAATCTTTGATATAAATGATTTTCAATTTGACACTTTGATTATTTGGAAAAAAGTATTTTGGTTTTCTTTTTCTTACTTTCCTAGTTACAGTGATTTTTATCTAGACAAAAAAAGGTCTGTGATGGTGTCCCGTCATCATCATTTCAGGTAACATGAGAGGCACATTTCAAAAAAATTGAATAAATTTGATTAAGTGAATGGCGGGGGAAGAGCTTTGATGGTTTAGTGACCTTTAGGGCGATCAATAAAGCTGGTTAGAGACTCTATCTTTATTAGGGGCTTTTTGTTAACATTTTAACGTTAATTACGATTAATTTTCAAGTAAAACCTATACTGATTAGTTGAGCCTGTTAAGTGAGTTCATATTCCCAAAGAAAATAAAAAATCTGGTGTGACCAAACGATGCACAACTGTAAGAGAAAGTTGTGTACTGCCCTTCTCACACCAGATTTTTTGTGTCGAGATATATTTAGTTGCCCTTAGCACGTAAGTTCCAAACTTGACCACGGGATTCATAGAAGGCGCTGAACTACGGATGCTTCTACATCAGTAAAGTGTACTTTAATCGATTTCACGAAAAATTTTACTGATATACTTTTTAAAGAGCATAAAAAAAATAGTTGATTTATGAATTTTAATCAAAATAGTTGAAGCGAATTTCGAGGAAATCGAAAAAAACTGAAAAGTACATCGGTAAAGTACTAGTACTTTTTAGGCGATTTTGTTCGAAAGGGGGGGGGAGGGGAGGGGGGTTGCCTAACTCAAATATAAAATTTCATCCTCTTAGCCCTTTTTGTTCCTGAGACACACAGACAGACCAATTTGCGGGACCCATTTTTTGGACTCATGAGACCTCAAAACATCTATGTCTATCAAAATCTCGACATCGAATTTTTGACATGATCACAATACTTTCTATATGTTTTATATATATGGTAAGAGAAAGTAAAAATAGAAAAATGTTTTTGATAAATTTTGAACTTATTTAGTGCCAGAACAAATGTCAGAAGTCCTATATTTATTATTATGAGAGTTTTGACGTGACGTCTTATTTATTATAGACTATATTTTGTATTTATTATTTATTAAAATTATAAATACTGTACAACGTTTCGACTACTTTGCGTCGTTTTCAAGTACCGTGCACTTGCTCCGACTTGAACTAACCTCTAAGAGATACCTACGTGAAGTTAGTAACATTTTATATTCAATGAAGTTAGCAAGCTTATACCGGTACATTCATCCCCAGGAAGTTAGACACCATCATTAAATCAAGTGTTTACATAAAAAGCATGATTGTTACAATAAGTTTTTGAATTTTTAATAAAGATGGTACAAAATACTATTAGTAAATTATTCCATTAATTAATTCAATAATCCAACATCAATATCTAATTAACAGTTTTCTCTTTCAACACAATGTTGAAATGCCTACATTTAGGTATAATTGTCATACGCCAAATTTATAGGCATTTATGATAAAACCTACAGGTTACATGGTAAGTGAAACCTGTTGTGATATTAATTCACATCAAAATTATTAACATTTTTAAAATTAATTGATAGAAGCCTAAATAAAAATTTAGATTGTAATTTTAGAAATGAGATTATAATAATAAATAATAAATACTTATTAAAACTATTTTCACTTCTTCAATGTTATGAAAACAAAAATTCTATATGTATGCCTGAAGAAGTCAGAAAAGAGTAACCAAAACCGGAAACTATAAAATAAATTATTATTTTTTTTTTGTTGATTTCTCAAATTCTAGCGATATTTTAAAACAAGATATTTGTTTAAATAGGCTAATATTTAAAGACTAAATAATATTTTTCAATCTTAGTATTCTTATTGCCAATACCAAAAGATGCTCCCTTCCACGTCACTTGAGACCAATGCCTTTTCCATCTCCGCATCTTTGTCATTAGGAGAGAGGGGAAGCCACGCCCATGACTATTTTCCTACCTCCTTCCGAAAGTGGCTGCACAATAAATAATGTTTTTTTTTTTAACTAGGCCTATTTCTTCTCTTTATAATAGCGAAATTGTATAGGCTTACTAATTTATTAGAAATTAAATTTCCATTTATAGAAGAAGAAAAAGAAATTTTTCTCTGACTTGATATCTTCTTTTAAAAGCCTATCTACTGTATATAAGATTAATGTTATCTTTGTTCTTATAAAAATATATTAACATAACTTCACTGCCATTTTTAGAATAATTCAATTCAAATAAACTATTTATAAATGTGTTTCTATTTTGACTCTCTCTTACTTATATATGTTAATATATAAAGAGAAAGTATTGGTTTCATGTCAAAAATTCGATGTCAAGATTTTGATGGAAATACACGTTGTGAGGTCCACTAAGTCCAAAAAGTGGGTCCCTCAAAATGGTCTGTCTGCCCGTGAGTTTGTATCCAATTTAAAGCATGAAGGAATTAAATTAGGGGGTTGAAATTTTATTTTTAAGTTAGGCACCTCTCTAAGCTTTTAACCAAAATCGGCCACATAGTACGAGTGCTTTGCTGATGTTACTTTTTCAATTTTTTTCTATTTTCTCAAAATTCGCTCTTACGATTTTGATTAAAAAAATCACTTATTTTTTAGATGCTCATTTTTATCTTGAAATTGTTTGAAGCACACTCTACTCTTGTACTTCATTAGAGAAATATGAGAAATGGTTGCCATGGTAACAAAATATAAATATTTTACCATGTTTATAAATTTTACATCTTGAATTTGGCAAAAACTAAAAATATATCGACCAAGCAGAGAACACAACTTCCTCTTACCAATGTAAGAGAAATTTGTGTGCTGTGCGACCAGTCACACCAGATTTTTTGATTTTTTTTTTTTTAATATAGCCTACTATAAATATTTTAGAATCCGTTACGGTTTATGTAAATGTAGATTTATATTAAATTTCAAGTACAAATTATTTTCACTCTAGAAAATCTCTCTCTATTCGCTTCATTCTCACACTTGGAAATAAAACAAATTAAAAGAAGCTACTTAGCCGTCATTAATTTAAAGACAACTTAAAAACCAAAAGGCTTTAATTGCTAATACGGAAGCAAACAAAATAGTCTGAAAGATTGTGATGTGATGTCTGTGAGTTTTTTGTTTTCCCCTAATAAATAGTCATCAAGAAACGCTTCACGCAATTAAGATACGATTTAACGACCCCCCCTTTATTGAATAATCTTAATCTTTAATAAATTATAGAAAAATTAATTTTCTTCGTTAACTCTTTGAAATATATAATAAAGTGCAATATCGTGTTTCGTAAATAAAAAATTAAAAAAAAATAAATAAAAGGTCATCAAGTTTTTCAAACCAGAATTTAAGCGCGTATAACAAAAATATTCCATTATTTATCCATAGCGACTATATTTTTGACAGCTCCGAATTAAAGTCGTTATCAACTAGGAAAATGGGTTTTATTCCGATACGGACGTCGTACTAATCGATCAAAAACTGATTAAAATATCTATTGAATAGGAAGAGAACCGGTAGTCAACCTGATATTGAAAGCAATCGGAATCGAGAGCCTGGGAGCAACGAGCAAGGTTACTTCGTTTGTCTCGTTTTTCAGGTAATCCTGTCGAGGTCACAGCCCCAGGCTTATTTTACCCCCACCCTCACATCAATACAACACAATTAACTCACTTTAAATACAAACATTTTAGGAATTTACCAAAAAATTTAATTAGAAAAAAAATCAACTCCGCCTTTCTCGATGAAAAAAGTGAAGAAGAGAACAAAGAATTTATTTTAATTATTTAAATTAAAGAATTTCGCGATTTTAGAGGCCAAAAAATAAAATAAAGAAATCTGCTAATCGCCAAGATTTTAAATCTAATAAACGACGCGTCGTTTATTATTGACTCTCAAAAAATGACAGTTTATTTTTCTAAATAATTAGGCTTACGTGTCAATAATTAATCCGTGACTCGTGAAAAGAAATATATAAAGCAGAGTTAAATATTATTTAATTAATAAAAGAGTAAAATGGCTGTTAAATATTAATCCTAAGGAAGGTAGGCGTGCAGTCGGAGAATAAAAAAATATTTAAATTCTTTCGATCGACGTTTCGGACGAGAAGAGCTCTCTGTGCGTTGTTTTTTCCAATTAAGACATTTATTAAATCATGAATTTATAAATTTATAAAGCTAGTTTAAATTTATCGGATTAAATAAATTGAATTCGAAATAGACAAATTATAAAAACAATACTAGAATTAAAAATATTAAAATTTAAAAAAAAATCTATTAAACTATCATACACTATTATTAGGTCTTCTTTATAATTACAATCTGTTTGGCTGTGTTTTTTAATTGTATCAATTTACTTAAATAATATATACAAATGTTTAGTTTTAATATAACAAAACTCCATTTTTACCATATATAATAATATTTAATAAGTGCGCTTCGTAAAAGCAAAGATCAAAACGGAGAGAAGTACAACCTACTTCTCCTACCATCCAACCGATGGTACCGATAGCATAGGCGTAAAGAGCTCTTTACAAAAAAATGCCAATTCAATTTTTACAAATTTTTCTCGTCTTCCGAATTGTTATTATCTGCCTGCTACAGCAGACAAATTATTAATTCAGGATGGCCAAATATTATTGCTGTTAGGTTAAAAAAGAGGATCAAGAAAAAAGGTAAAGATAATAAAAGATATCACGAAAAATTCTCTCTCAAGCAAAATTTGCATAACGTCCAATCTTATAAGAAGATTTAGAAAAAAAGTCAATCAAACTAAAACTCGCTTTTATTTATAATACGTCCTCAAGAAACAATTTTAAAAGTAGACATTTAAAAAATTTATTATTATTATTATTTTCAGCAATGGCCCTGGGCGTTTCCACCATTTGGCCAGCAAGAATTTAAAAAATTTGAAAAACACTAATTTTTTTTTTTTTTTAATAGAAAGTTATTGATTTATTTATTATTACTTTTTTTTAGGATGCATCTACTCCAGACTTGCACTTGTTTTTTAATAACTTGCTATCTTTAAGGAAATTTTATCTTTGATATTGTCTTCTTTCTCGAGGCTTTCTTTTCTTGTATTTATTTCTTATATTGGCATAGGAAGGGCTGGTAAAAAGTACGTAGGTCCGCATGATTGTATTTTTAATTTGTAACTAGATATGTATGTAGGCCTACACTAGGAACTATCTATTGCAATAGTACTGAGACTAAAGCCCGGTAGTTAGGCAGCCCAAATAGCACTAAACTTTTTATTTCTGATTAAAACATTGAGATATATCTTGAAATTTATATTAAAAATATAAATTTTTATTCTTTTCTTTTGTTAAAAATGTATGCTTTGAAAAAGATTTCTCCCACAGACAAGCTGCCATTTGGGCTGCCTAACTACCAGGCTTTAGGCTCAATAGATCTACATTTGTATGTAACATACACTAGGCTGGTTCTTTGACAAACTATCCGTTCCTTTCTTGATTAGTCAAGTTTTGTGAGGGTATTAGAAAATAAATTTTTTTCTAATATTAGTTTAATTATTTTTATTAACAAAAAAATTAAATTATTTGTTTGTTTTTGAATATCTAATTGTAAATCGCACGTCACTTGTTAGAGCTTAGAGCTTAGAGCTCTGAGACAGAAAGTTGCTGGGTCTCCAGTCGAGTGGTCACTTGTGACTCTGACTCTGACTCTGACTCTGACAAGCATCTCACGATTGTTCCGCTGTTTTCTTTCCCGCTCCACACACATGCACCATATTATTTACTTTGACAGCAAAGTTGCCACTCAACCGAACAATAAATTAAACATTAGTCTATTTTTCAAGTTTTCAAACCGGCCCACCTTCAGGAGGAATACGTCCACTGATTCTTGTATGAATTTCGAAATTATTATAAATTATAGGCACAGAAAGAAATATATTTCAGAATTAAGTTAAATGCTCTAACTTTCTTTTAAACATATAATTCAAATTTTACTAGATAATATATTTAATGTCGTTTTTTAAATAATGAATATAATCTAATTTTAATTCAAGACTTAATCAAGTAAATTAATTTTTTACTTGAAAATTAATAAATAAATTACATTAGAAATTTGTTCTATAACCAGTGGTATAAAATTTGAATATATACATTTTATTTTATATAATATTTTGCACTTTTATTTATTAAAAATGTGATCTTTAATATTCTTATCTTCAGAAAGAGAAATTTCGCTTGCTTTCATTAGCATAAATAGGAATTAAATTTTCAGTTATGTTAAAGTCGTCAGTCTACTATTAGTATTTAGTACCTCCATAAATCGTTAGTTAGTATTCCTTCTATTTTTCTAGACTCCGAATTAAGAGTAACTTAAGACCGAGAGATGCTAGTTTTATTTTATTTTTTTACTTTTTGTTATTCCTGCTCTAAATAGTCAATTCAATCTAAATCGTTAGAATGAATTTTGAGCAAAGGGCCCGGGCCCTCTGAGGAAAAAATTTCAAGAAAATTATTTTTTTTAATTGAAATTTTAACCATGAAAATTATTTTTTATTAGAATTTTAAGGTGGGAGCGCAATGGGCCCTGGCCCCCTCGGAGGGCCCGGGTCCCGAGGATATAGCCCCCCTCTGTTCCCCCCCCCCATGCCTGCGGCCCTGCTGGTATGTATCGATTATGTTGTTTAAATAAATAACTATTAAAAAAAATTAATTAAAGTTGATTGAAAAAATATTAAAATACAATATTTATGTATGAAGATAGTTGGGTAGTTAGTGTTCAGTTAAAAGATAACCATCTAAAAAATGTATATTTAAATTTTATTAGATACACTTTACGGAAAATAAAAGATGATCGTGTCACGTTTAGCTCTAGGATATTGCATGGCGATTCCTTTTTTAACCCACTTAAATTTTTTGATGCACATTTAGATAGAATACTTTTTGGACAAATATAATTCATGGATAAAACTCTATAATTAACTCATTTTCAATTTTTCACTTGGCAAGTCAATGGAGCCGCGCGCTGCGTTGCATATCTCTCTTGAATGCAAATTTTAATCAGATATTGAATGAAAATCGCCGACAATCCAGAGATTGTCAAAACAGGTCTTTTATTTATTTATTCTTTTTTTTTTGCTCGCAGGACATTTTTTATGTGTAGCCCTGCATATATGCATTGGGTGGGTGGGAGGCGCTCGTGCGTAGCGAAACTTGTCGCCGTTCTCTATTCTTCTTTCCTCTTCTCGTTCTTCGACGTTCATGTTCTACAATGTAAAATCACGCAATATCCAACAGAGATAAAACCACCAAATAATGGATTGAAGTGACCAATGGAAGACTTCTCTTAATCGCATTTTTCAGCCTGTCCAAGATAACTTATACAGAGAGGTAAAAACCAGTAGCGAAGACGACTAGGAATTCCACTCGAAAACTATTAGAACATTCGAACTAATTAATTTATCTTGCTCACTGATACAATAAATAGCAAATAGAAAGAGTAATAAAAATAAACTTCAGCTTTTTTTCTAAATTAACTAACGCACTAATCTCATTTGATTCACACTCCGCACCAGAGTTAAGTATTTTTATAAAAATTTCTCTGTATTGTAATATTTATATTGAGGTCGATATATAATATTGAGATCCTAAAAAATTCTATTTCAATGAAAATACAAATCCGTAGAATCTAAAAAAAATTATCTATTGAATATTTAGAGTGAAATCTAATAAATGAAAACAATATCTTATCAGGAATAGAAAAGAATTCCAAAATAAAAAAAAAATTCAGGAAAATCTTGTACTATTAAACAAGCAATGTACGTTTGTTTGTTTGTTTATATGTAAGTACATTAGTTCTCGAAAACAGCTCTAACAATTTTTTTCAAATTGAAAATATATAGATACTAGGCTGGCATTCCATTGGAGGGACAGGAGGGGCAATATGTCTTCTTTTATTTCATTTATTTTTTAAAATGATACATTAAAAATAGAGAAAATTAAAAATATTTATTTCCTTCAAACAGTATAAAACTTTTATTAGAGGAATTTTTAATCATAGGCCACATTTTTGTATTAAATATTTATAAAAAATACTAAAATGTGGGCTATGATCAAAAATTCCCCTAATAATAATATTTCAAACCACAAAAGCTTTAATAAAGTATAAAACTAATCTACTATAGAGCTTTAAAAAAATGTTGATAAAATCACTAGCGAATTTTTAAAAATTTTAATTTAATAACTATAGTTGTATAATTTTATCAAATTTTTTTTGTTTGGCTATATAGATTTGTTTTATAGGCCTACTATTTGAAGGAAATAAATATTTTTTTTAATTTTCTTTATTTTTATTTTTTTGAAGAAAGGTTGTCCCCCACCTCAAATCCGTTCCGGCGCCCCTGGAACTATAATGTTAAATATAAAATGTAAACATCACACAAGTGAAAGAGGAAAAAAAGTGCAAAATTTCTCAGGATAAGAAAATTCATTCAAACACAAAAAGATTTATTAATCGTTGACTTTAGCAAAATCATAAAAGTAAATTATATGTGATATTGTTTTAGTGTGATAATTGGTCCATCAGTGTATATAACTTGTGATATATGTAGTTTCTTAAAAAATCTCTATAATTAAAGCAAAGGCCAGTGATGACAGATGTGTTTCGTTAGCGGGTGCCTCGGGGCGTGAAAGCAACTGGGTCAGAGGATTTCTAAAGAGCATTCAATTCCCCAAGCTGTCCAGAAAGAACAACATCAACGGGTACGAAGGGCTTCTGCATTTTCTTTTAGCACAAATACTAAATTATAATGTATATAACAAAAGCCTACAAGTATATAAAAGTCTTAATACTTATTGAAATTTGAAATGTTTAGAACAATATTTGTTCACCCATTAACTGAAAATTTTCAGAAAATTATTCAATTAAGGGTATTAGAATCGCGTTTTTAATCTTAACTTAATAAAATTGGAAAATGGGAAATCAATAGAGGCATGTTAAAAACTGAGAACAATATTTATTTAGTAAATGAAGATTTGAATCATTTTAAATTATTTTAAAAATTATATTTTATCAATTTTAAAAAATTGAAAAATTAAACCTCACAATTATTTTTTATAATTCGTCATTATATATAAAATTTCAACTTTCCTATTTTTGTCGTCACGGCTTGTGACGTCATGGCTTGTAGCGTCAGGGCCTTTGACGTCACGGCTTGAAACGCGACATGCTGATAGAAGAGCGAAAATATTTGAGGGGATAAAATAAAAGTTTCAATTTAAAAAAACATTTTCAATGCTCTAGCTCTTATAGTTTCTTAGATAATTTGGTCAGACGTTTTTAGAATATCGCACAAAGTGCTGCGATTTTCGGAACGTGCACCCCTTTGAACGATGCTCTACAAACTCAAAAAAATTTCATGGTTCTAGCTCTTGTAGTTTCTGACATAGTCTTGAAATTTTCGATGATAAACCAATTTCCAGTCTAGAACCTCTCAAGTAAAAGAAAATTTTTATAAATTCCTTCGTGATTTGAAAAATATTTTCTGCACATACTAAATTCAGTTTGCAGCAACAAAAAATATGCCAGACATGGCGACAAACATGTGCCTATGTACTTGTCGCAGTCACTTCATAAACAATAAATGCGTTTAGCAGGTCTAAAAAAATGTTGTTTATGCAGAGTTAAACATGTTTTTAAAAATATTGTGAAGAGTTAGAGGAATAAATTATATCCATAGTATTAATAATATAGCAAAACAAGAATAGATTAGTATGACAAATAATTTGATATAAATTAAATTTTTTTAGTGGTGAAAAAAAAGAAATATAAAAAATGTGACTGTGTATTATACTTTAAATATTAAAAAATTAATGCTTTCATTTGAATTATAAATTTTCAGGTCACATTCATCTTAAGCATTTTGTAGGGATAGTAATTAACTTCTTCCTTAAAAGGACGGAAGACTTAGATATTTCATTCCTTGCTTTAGTAAATGGTCACAGATTTTTGGAAAGATATTCAAGTCCTAAAAGGATTTAGAAAAAGAACGTTGCACCTAAAAAGGAACTAAATTCCAAGAGAGGAATATTCTTAAATGAATCTGAATATGATGAATTTTATTTAATTGTTTATACCTGGTATATAATTTTAAATTAAATTTTAATAACTATAAATACAGGGAAGACCGGGGCAGGTTGGCCATGTATGAAATCGTTAGGCCGTGTTTCATTTTTTCAATTTTAGTGGCAATGAATAAAGTAAAAGTAACAAAACAAAAATTATTATAAATAAGGATGTTATACTAGCCGTCATTCAGGGTTTATTGAAGGAAATTTTGCATTATATATGAGCACGGGTGTTTGTTGTTGAGAGGTTAGTACCAGATATATGAATATGTTCTTATTGTTTTCTAAATCGCTCTAGTTCTTTGAATATGTGTGGCTCGTGAAGATATGAGGTTTTCGCTTAGGAGATTTTTTCTAAAGAGCATTCAAGTCTATTCTCTAAAAACAGGCGTTAAAATTTAAAATAAACAAATGGGTGTTAAAAAGTAATGTAAAAACAATCAGCGTTAAAAAATGCTATTCAAAATCACTTCCTTGCCTCAAATAGCTATTCTGTAAACAAAAACTTTAAAGCCAAAGCGTTAACATTTAGTAAATAGTGTTAAAAATTAATGCCATGTCTAGGAGGTGCCTTTAATATTTTAATGTCATGTTTAAAATAAACATGGCGTTCTTAACTTAAAAATTAAGGTTATGATTTTGATAGCTTTCTAATAAAAGCAACATGTTAAATGTTAAAACTTTGTTTAGAGAATAGCATTTTTTTTAACGCTGATTGTTTCAACATTACTTTTTAACACCCATTTGTTTATTTTAAATTTTAACGCCTGTTTTTAGAGAATAGACCTGATTGAGCGTTGGGAGATAAAAGTTGAGACTTATTATTAGGGGATTTTTAATTATAGACCACATTTTTGATATTAATTATTAATTAAAAATATAAATACTGCAGCCGAGAACTAATGTACAGTATTTATATTTTTAATAAATAAGGTGTCTGCAGAGCACTTAACCGCATTCTGAGTCTCGTCTCCAACCTCTGGACCACGGTTTCAACAATAGTTTGTAATTACAAAAGAAAAAATGAAAGAGGAAAAGTTCCAGGATGATCAGCCTATCCGGCTGTTGTTGGTCTTTCGACTCTCCCGTGGCCTTGTGCAAAAGGAAGAACACCGATGCCCTGGAAGGCTGGAGATCCCGGGTTCAATTCCCGGGCCATGAGACATTTGACCCACAAACAAATAAACATACTCATAAAAACTTGTATAAATATTTAAGTCAAACAAAATATGCGATTGATTTTCTTGTTGCTTGTTCTTTTTGTTTTTCTTTTATATTTCAGCTCTAAAATTAGAGAAAAAGATTCAATACTTACATTTCATGATCTGGAAGAACCATACTTGGATGCTACCAACTTGGATGGTATCGATCAAATCTGTATTATCGCAGATGACTCGATCTGATTTTTCTAATTTCTTCTATTTGTTCTGAAAATCAAATTTTAAAAATTATTATTAATTTATAAGAAAAATAATTTCTCTAAATATTATTGAAAAATTAGCTAAAGAATAAGACAATTAGCTCGAATAGACTAATCGACACATTTGCTGTAACATCATCTTGTATTGAAACCAAGCATACCTGCTATATAGAATTATACATTGTAATCAAAATGTTTAAAATATCACAACAAATTACATCGTATTGTTATAATTGACATCTGCTCAGTCCTGAGGAAGGGGGCGATTAGCACCCGAAACGTCGACGAGCAGATTGAAATAAAATTGTATTCTATTTCAAATCCTGGCTGTCTACCCAGCATCGATAATATACACAGTCTCCAGCCAAAGAAAATATAAATAATCCATATATAATTTTGTTTTGTTTCCTGAATAAAATCGGTCCTTTTAATTTCAAATAGATAAAATATGACCGAGAAAAGCAAGAGCCATTGAGAGAGCCAAGAAGAGCCATTGATTGATTGGGACAGAGAAAGGTTGGCATTAAAGAAGACGAATAAATATAATATTTATAAATTAATTTATGCCCTCCAAAATTTATTTATTTTTATTTTTTCTCTTCCATTTCACAATTATTATTATTTTGTTTATATAAGAGAAGTTGGAGATACAAAGGCCCTTTGAAGCAGTTTTCCTTATTTCGAAAACTGATGAGGTAACACAGCCTTAGCTCTGGTAACTGGTTGTTGCCATCAAAAAAAGGCCAATCTTTAAGTGACCCGAGTATTCATCTGTAATCTTATCTTATAGAAGAAAATATTTACAATTACAAAATTAAAAAAAGAAAAGAAAATTCACGAGTATCAGTCGGTTTTAAATCCGAAGAGCTGATCAATTGGCATTACTGTTGTATATTATCAAATCCTCCTCGGTGGATGGCTTTTCAGGAATCGGATTTGCTGAACGATGGTTTGTCTATCACTCGAGAGTGACGGTGCACATTCCGGCTCCTGGGGGCCAAAGGGGCCTAAAGGAGGCCAAAGAGGGCTCCCGATTACTTCAGGGCAATTGACTCATCCTAGCAGCTCATTAGAACACGAATCGGCTCGCTCGTAAGGGCTAATCCCCTATCACCAACCGATCCGAACAAAGCGTCTCGATCGCTTTCAACATCTCTAACTGAACAAAAGTCTATTTACGTTTTAAAAAAATATTCAAAGAATTTGTCTAATGCAGTGTTTCACAAACTGTGTCGCGACACTCTGGTGGGTCGCGATCAAGCTTCAATTGGGTCGCAGAAATATTCTATAATAATTGTCTCTTAATAAATTCGAATGTATTTTAAAATAGAACGAAGAAGGCATTAAGTGCGAGCCTGGCATCGATAAGTCCCCGAATAAAAAAATTCAGCCCCACCCATCGCATTAAAAATTTATATTTTTCTTTAAAAAAATATAATTTTGTTATATACTTATACAGATTATTAAACTTACTTAAAACAAATAAAAAGTATATTATTTTTTGCTGTTTCCAGATATAGTTCATTATACCAGTTCCTAGTTCCCTTGAGTCGGAGCAAGCGCACAGTAACGACAGCAGAATAAGCAGTCGAAACGTTGTACAGTATTTATATTTTTAATAAATAATTGATACAAAATGTGGTCTATAATTAAAAACTCCCATATAGAACTCTACTATAAAGTAGTATTCGTATTTTTAATGTATCGCGCAATTTCCGACTTAATAAAAAAAGTGTCGCAGCTACAAATAGTTTGAGAAAAACTGGTCTAATGTAAATTTTTTTTTTTCCTTATTTTCTAGCAGCTACGTATTTTACAGTATTTGGACAAAAACAAAAAACTGCCTGGGGAACTTAATTGCAGCCAGTAGCCTAGCAAGGGAGGGGGGGGGGGGCATGGGATATATATTGATACAAACATAGATTGAGGAAATCTCTTAATCCTCTTGGACACCGGTCAAAAGAGAATTTATCCTCTCCTGGGAATCCATACTTAAAACTAAATATCCTCATCATCGCAAACCGAATTCAAGTACAAGGAAAGAACAAACTATGCTATTGTGACGAAATAATTCGCAAATGAAACTCAATTAGCGACCACCTCCACTTTTTTATTTAAATCTTTTGATAGCTAATAATGTTAAATGAGTAGATAAAACCGACGTTTTGGTAATTTCTCATTTCCTTCTTCAGGCCTATTACCCTGAGGAAGAAGAGAGAGTGAAAGAATAGAGACAAAATTAATTTTAATAAGAGATGGTCAAAATAGACTTTACGAAAAAAAAGACAAATTTCATGTTGTTGAAGTCTAAGCTCACTGGAGAGGACAAATTAGCAATGAAATAATTACGAAGATAATTTATAAATGTTTCAATTGAATAAATAACGACCTTATCCAATAATAAATACCATGAAATTTTTTTTATTTAAGATAAAAATTCTTTCGCTGACGTAATATTTATGTTTCTAAATCCTTGATTTGAAGCATCTATTTTTCAAGAAAATACTAAAAAGGCTTCTTAATTAATATTAATTATTTTATTTTCATTTAATTAAATATCTGAAGGTGGACAGCAGTTAGTCAGAATAAATATATTATTAATAACCTAACAAACGAAAAAAATATTTATTACAACTGAAAGTGTTGAAATTTTTATTATTTTAAGAATTTTTGTAGCTAGTTATCAATATAAACAAAAATATTTTTCAAATTCTTTTGAGGGGGTTTTAATGCCTTAAAAATAATTAAAATAGAATTTAAAAAAAAACAAAAAAACACTTCTTAATTATTGTCATGACGTCAATAACAATAATTCGTGTGCTTAATATTAATTAACTTTTAATTTTTACATTTCGAAGGCATATTAACTCCTCTTCTGAGGCAACTAAAATTACATAAGCAGAGAAATTTAAAAGTATAAATTTAAATAACATTTGTAAGGCTATTGTTGTTCACAATCTAAAATAAAAAAAGAATAGTAATGTCAATTGATCTAATAATTTTTTCTTATTTCTACGTTGTCGCCATTTTATAAACTCTGTTGAGTGACAATGAGGTATGTTACTAGTCAATAGCCTTAGAAATGTTATTTATTTTTATCTTATCAAATATGTATAATAATTTCAGTTGCATTTGAAGAAGAGCTGACTGATTTACCTTCGAAATATAATGCTTAAAATCTCATTAAAATTATAATTTTGTAATTACTTTCCCTTGCCAATCAACGAGGGGCTCGCCCCCCCCCCCATTTTAATTATATTAGATCAGGAAGATATAAAAGAAAAATGCAACCTAAGGGAGAAAGGACACGTGTCCCTTGATGAAGTTAATTAATAAATGGTAGAGAGGATGGGAAACGTCGATTGGTCGATTGGTATAAAAGAGGAGAGCAGGAGAGCTAGACGAGAAATTCGATCCCAGTTGCACAATGGGCTCCAGAGGAACCGGTCCCTGCGTGGGACTAAATTTAATCGCTTTTATTTTTATCTGTAAACCCTTAAATATTTGTAATCTATTGTATTTCTTAAAAAATAAATCTTGGGGATGACCAGAAAAGTCATTTAAAATAATTAAAGACTTATTTAAAATTTGCATGATAAACTATTCCATTTTTTCTATTATTGGTTATTAATAATTCCTTTTAATATTTAATGATGCTTGTAGCTATTGATTTTGTCTTTAAGACATGTTCATGCCTACCAGCACTTGATGCAAAGGAAAAGAAGTATAAAAAATCTGGTGTGTCAGGGGCATTCACAATTTCCATAGGCTCTGTGCATTTTAAATGTTGACTGCTTGAAATAAACTATGATTTTTTTTTTTCAAAATTTTAATCTTATATCTGGATATTTTATACACAATAGAGAATCCTAATAAATACAAAATTTCATAAAAAGTGGAAAAAAAATTTTTAAATTTGATGAAGCTCAGGAACCTTCTTTTCAATTTCCAAAAGGATTCGGACCAGTAGGTTCAATTAAAGTCAAAAAGTTTTTTTAAAACAAAACTTTATTTGACCCCAGACAATGTTTCGTCCACTTGCTGTAGGACTTCTTCAGTGGTTGGCTAAAATATTAATACAAGATGTTTTTTTTACTCCCTATTTTTTACAAAATAAAATTAACAAAAAATACATTGACATCTCTTTTCTCTAACTTCTTGCTAGCCCTCGGGGTTTGGTGTAGAGGTTAGAGTGCTAACCTCGTATACCAAAAGTCGCGGGTTCGGACCCCGGGTAGTCCGATGATTTTATTTAAGCCATTTGGATACCAAATGGCTTAAATAAGAATGCCTGGACCTCTAATATATTATCAATAACGGATATCGTTTAAAGTCTTAAATGGCCTGAGTTGCCGAAAAGACTGTGTGAATGTGTGTGTAGTGTTGTGAGGTGAATGAGAAAAAAGTGTGAATGTTTAAAAAAAAAAAAAAAAAAAAACTTCTTGCTAAGACTAAATTCTATTTTATCAACTAATACAAATCTCTTAATTTTTCTAATCCAAATCTATTTTTATCATTACTGTTTTTGTTTTTATTAATTTAACTATCTTATTTTAAATAACTTTTTTGTCTTTTTATTTCCCACCACTTTTTTAAATATATTAGTTCACACACATCATAATTTTTTAAGTGTGAACTAATATATTTAAAAAAGTGGTGGGAAATAAAAAGACAAAAAAGTTATTTAAAATAAGATAGTTAAATTAATAAAAACAAAAACAGTAATGATAAAAATAGATTTGGATTAGAAAAATTAAGAGATTTGTATTAGTTGATAAAATAGAATTTAGTCTTAGCAAGAAGTTAAAGAAAAGAGATGTCAATGTATTTTTTGTTAAAGCCCTACTGTTTGATTATTTTATATTATATGGCTCTCTATGACTGTAAGTTGTAAAAGAACAATTTTATTTTTAATTTTATTTTGTAAAAAATAGGGAGTAAAAAAACATCTTGTATTAATATTTTAGCCAACCACTGAAGAAGTCCTACAGCAAGTGGACGAAACATTGTCTGGGGTCAAATAAAGTTTTGTTTTAAAAAAACTTTTTGACTTTAATTGAACCTACTGGTCCGAATCCTTTTGAAAATTTTTTAAATGTTTAAAAAGTTCCAAAGGGGGGTCCCCCTTTTGAATCGAAATTAACATACAAATCCCCATAGAGATTTAACATTGGCTCTCTGGAAGAAAGAGCCGGAAAGTGAATTTGAAAAATCTGAAGTCTTTGCTATGAAGTACAAGAGTAAAGTGTACTTAAAAACACTTTTAGGGCAAAATGAAAATATACATTTGAAAGAGCATCTAAAAAAATAATTGATTTTTGAATTTTAAACAATTTTGGTGAAGCAAATTTTGAGAAAATGGAAAAAAACTGAAAAAGTACATCAGTAAAGTACTAGTACTTTTTGGCCAATTTTGTTCAAAAGCTTATTTTGAGAGTACCTAACTTAAACATAAAATTCCAATCCGGTAGATCAATTCCTTCATGCTAAAAATCGTTACGAACAGACAGACAGTTTGCCGGACCCAACCAACTAATCTACTGATAATTAGTAATACTAGAGAAAAAAACACCAGAAAATACTTTTTTATTTAAAATACAATACAATTGGAAAATTGGTAGCGGAAATGATATTTTTTTTTTTGTTTTATAGAGCTTAAATATCTAGACATGGCTTGGGTCCCATGGGGGGTTGAACGCCCAACCCCCTTATGATATTTTGAATAGTGCTATTTGTCTTTTATTAAACTATTAGTTCAGAAGTTTTAATTAAAAGGATCATTAAAAAAAATACAATTTAAAATATCTTTGGCACTAGGGAACGAAATTATAAGTCAAAAGTATTAAGTAATTTTCGTGCTATAAGGTGACTGGAACATTTTTTATCAAATGAAAGAATAATTGAAAAAAATAAATACCGGTGATTAATTAATTATTTTCAAAATGACCCAAAAAATATTGAAAGGTTTTAAATTTAAATAAATTTATTTTAAATCAATAAGAAAAAATCTCTATTTGCTTTTGTAATTTTTCAACTAATTTATAATGTATCAATATATAATATGCAAAACCTGTTAGATGCCTTTATAAATTTATATAAGAATTTTGATCTGCTCTATATCAAGTTATATTGAAAAGCATCAACTTCGCATGCAACCGAGAATTTCAAAAAAGTCAATATATATTTTATAGCTGAACATAAAGGTCGAAATTGAAAATAACACGATTGATAAATAATTTCGATAACTTTTCCCTTATTAAAGTATGCGCATATTTATAAAGTAAAGAGAAATAAAGACAAGACAAATTTATAAAAACTTAACTAATGGCCTATTTATATAATAATCCGCGATTTTCAAAAAATCTATTTGAAATTAAGTACGCATAGAGTATTTGAAACGGCGAGTAACGTAGTAATAATTTGAATCTTTTAAGTGTTTTGGGGAATTAATTAATAATCAAATTTAATACCTGAACACAAATCTATTAAAGTATAATACATATATATTTATCAATTGATTGATTTTGATCATAGCATAAAAATTAAATTGTAAGAGTATTAGATCGGCACAAACGTAGAGAAATGTTTTTTCAATAATAAATAGCTTAAATATGTATTGCATTTTAAATTTTTATTAAAATAGATATTATTTTCAACCCTTATTCCAACTTAGCGAATATGAATATTCATAAATTCGATTACCAAAAATATACTAGGGTATGCTGTTTGAAATTTAAAATTTTTAATGTGTAAATCAACTAATGAAAGATTTTATTTATTAACTCATACCTCATTAACAGGAGAAGTGGGAAAGGGGGGGGGCTCGCCCTTTACGCCTCCCCTCCCTCAAGATGTCCTGGATCCTCTGATGTCATAACTTTCCCATATTCAAAAGACCTCTATAATTCGAAAATCTAATTTTTTAGACCCTATATTTCTTTTTTTTTTTAATGCATTTTTTTATCTAATAATTAAGAAATTAATTATGAAATTATATAATATTATCAATATATAAATCTTGTTTCCTCCGGGTGAGGAAGGAATTTTTCAAATAAACATTATCCCCATAAAATCTTGATTAGTTTCCTAAGCTGTAATCAGAGAATAATTAAAATACAGATCTAATTAAATTATAAGATTTTAAGATGTTTCGGCTAGTTGAACTGCGCATATTATGCATATTAGGTTTATTTATTGGATTTATCATGAAAAAATATTTCATTAAAGGCGGTAAGAGAAATTTTTTATTGATTTATTTTATTGTTTGATATTTACGTAAAATAGTATCATTAGAAAGGATCAGAGAGGCCCACGCCTCGTCCTGAGGAAGAGAGTAACAGATGAAACCAAATTGCAACTAGAAAAGATCGAATCTGGAGCAAATTTTCGCACTGACCTTTAGGCTGTTATCAATTCAGCTGAGCTTAAAAGAAAAAAATTACAAGACTTTTATGTGGCTTGTAACCTTTAGCATGTTCGGCTTCTAAATCGACTGTTTCATCATTTATAACGGAACAATATTGATTTCAAGCGACAGCTTTCTCAGAGCTGATCCCATGATGTAATTACTATGTAAGCGAAACGAATGAGTTGATGTCGGATTTTGAGCAAATGGAGAATTTAAAAAGTCCCCTACTCTGAAATTAACAACTCGTTTTTGTTGTAGGTGGATTTGCATTGCATTCGAGACAAGTGCTATTATTCTGATCTGATTGTAAGGTAGCTGAGAGCTCGAGTTCTTGCGCAAGAACCAATCTGGGTCACTCGCATCGACCGGGGCCTCTTCTGGTAAATACAAAGAACAAAAAAAGAAAACTATACTCCCTCTAAACAATTCTATTATAATTTTATAACCGTTCAGGCAAACTGTTCCTAACTCATTTACATCCTTGAAATGAAAACACCTCAAATTATAAATAATTATTTTTATAAATAAGAATAAATTTATTTTTAAAAAAATATTGTTATCAGTTGATTTTTGTGATGTAATGTAAACCCGAATTACAAGGACTGATTTGAGCACCGGTCACTAAAGGCAGCAGTAGATTTTGAAGATATGGAAGCTCTTTTGAAAAATGTTAAACAAATTCTGAGATATAAACTTGTTAAAACAGTACCATAAAATGAAGGTTGGTATCATTTCGTCGCTCAGATGATTGATGACGATTTTTTTGTAATTCTTGTCCGCCTACATTAGACATTCGGCCTCGGAAAAGGGGAGAAAAATTATTCGAAGCAATCAAATGCCAAAGTCAATAATCGGTTGGGTAATTGCTGACCTATTCGAAATCTTGGGGTTATACAGACGAGCAACAAAGCCATTCAGATTGGACAAGAGTGCGGGGATGTCGACATCTCGTGGTCAGCTCGGCCTTCGAAAAGGAATTAAGATGAGATCAAGATGCAAGCCAAGGAAGGAGCAGCAAGAGAGCGGAACCGTTTCTAAATTGGAAAGGGACACTCTCCTAAAATTACTACGTTATATAGAATGGGATATTTCCGTTAAAGATTAATAATTTGAACATTTTTCCATAAGTCATTTGTTTATTCAACAACACCCTTCAAGAATTATTCTTTTAGCATGATTAATAGTAGATACTTTTAAAAGAAAGACGGAAGAAGCCGGCCCCGTCGCACGGCCTGATGCTAGATGGAGTAATGTTGAAAGCTGGCATAAAAGTATATGAAGTGGTGCCAGGTTTAGCTCGGGTAACTCGTGCTCTCTATTCACGTGCTCTCAAGAAGGCAAATGAGTAGGCCTATTATTCAATGAAGAACAAAATAAATTATTTAATTATTTCTAATATTTTTTATACGATTTTTCAAGGTTTACTATTTCTTTTCAAAAAGGTATAGGAATTCCGGGAAAATTATTTTCTTGTAATCTATAAGGTCCTTTTTAAGCATATAAAATTTGGTTTCGAAATTACGGGAACTTGCCAAAATAGAGCGTGGCAGACAGACAGACAGACATTAGCGAATTATATATTACTTGAATTATATATATTGCATTTATTTTATGTCTGTATTAACAAAAAATATTTGCAAATAAAAATTTCTGCCAATCCTTGAGTAATAATATAAATTAAAACTTCGGAAATCAGTCTAAATGCAACCCCTGTGTTTATTTATTTATTTGGAATTGATTAATACTTTATTAAAGTTAGGTAAAGTACAATGAACATGAACAGTCATACAAGCAGGGAGGGGGGAAATTATAAAAGCAAGTGGGTTGAACCTCACTACTATATTGTATTTTAATCGAAATTCGTAACCTAATAAAACAAATAAGTATTGTTATAATTAGATAAATATTCGGTTTCCTTTTTGACTTCGTCCGAAAATTTAAGTCCTATTTTATATTGGCTCCACTAACATCTTTTATATTTCAATCTATTATATTTAAATTATAATAATATCTTGAAATTTTAAATTTCTGTCAATTGAAAATAATTTAAAGATGTAGGCCCTATTATTTTCCACGCATTGAAATACTTTGAAAATAATCAGAAGTATTTTCTATTTATTTAAAATAAGCCATATTTTTCAGATTAACGCTAAAAAAGGATTAAATAAATTATTAGACAAAATGGAATGTAGTCATAAAAAGAACTTAAAAATTCCAACTATTATTAATACATAATAATTTAAATTATTTGCTTAATAGAAAAGTGTTTTTAAAATAATTATCTTAGAAGAATATTAAAAAGATATTTTATATGAGGTCGGATTCTAGTTTTGAACCCGGGATCTCCGATATTTAAGATTCAAATACGATTTTCAAGAAGCTATAAAAAGAAGAAATTTGTGATGTGTTCATTATATTTATTTCTAAAGTGGAGGTCTTCATAAAAAATGGTCAAACGCTGCAAACAGGTTCTATAAAAAATCTTTATAGAATAAGTTATTACAAATAAAATTCTTTATGAATAAAGTTATTGCAATATTTTACTGTAACCAAGATAAATAAAAATTTATTCATTAACAAAATTTGGATAATTGTTTGATTCATTGGTAGAAAAATATTTAGAATAAATTTGAAATTTTAACTATTTTTTATGAATGTTTTTTAAATAAAAAATTATTTTCACCAAAAAATGGTCTAAATATTTATTTAATATATTATCCATCACGTGGATCCGATTATGAGTAATTTATAGGACATTTTTTATTTATAAAAATTTATTAAAATTATTATGGGAGTTTTTAATTATATACACGATTTTGTTATTAATTATTTATTAAAAATATAAATACTGTACAACGTTTCGACGACTTCTGCAGTCGTTTTCAAGAGAAGCAAAGGTGGTATTATAGGCACTGTATGTAATATGAGCCCCATCAATATCATTTAGTACATGCCACGATCAAGGCCGGATCCAGAGGAGTTTCTCGGGTAATCTGGTGTGACTGGTCGCACAGCACGCAATTTTTTCATACTTTCTGTAATTTAAAGGGGCTTTTTGTACTTGTTTACCCGATATGTATATGATATGTACCCGATATGTTTATGTGCCCGTCCACATGAATAGGTACCAAATCTTCCCAGAGGTCAAAATTGAGTTTTTATGCTTTCTGTACAGAACACATCCTGCTGAGGATGCTTGTGTTTTTAGAATTTTTTTATCATTTTTTATTAGGAAGATATGAATTTTTAAAATTTTGATTTTGAAAAACCTATAAAAATGAGTTTAAAGTCTTGTTTTTCAAATTTTTTATAAAAATACATGGATTCTGATGAAATGAATATTTCATCATATAAGATGAAAAACTAGAGAATCAGAATCTGTAATAAAAAAATCGATTTTTTTGAACTTTTTTTAATCGGATCTCCTGAAAATTTAGCCCAGTGAAGAATTGGTACCTTTTCATGAGGACGGTCACATATATATTTTAAAAAATTTAATATTAAAAATAAAATTTTATTCCCAAAAAATTTATTAAATTATTTGAAAAAAAAAAAAAAAAAAAAAAAAAAAAAACTAAAAAAGGTACCATCTATTGCAATAGTATTGAGAATAAAGCCCGGAAGTTAGGCAGCCCAAATGGCAGCTGGTCTGTCTAAGAAATATCTTTTTCAAAGCAGACAATAGGGCGATCGGCCTTTATTACCATAAAAATTTATCTTTTTAATATATTAGTGAACGTGTACCATTTGGGCTGCCTAACTGCCGGGCTTTATTCTCAATACTATTGCAATAGATGGTACATCAGTAAAGTTAGAGTATCCAAATTTTCTCAAAAACGAGACCTAGCAATTTCATATTGATACCAGAAAATAAAAGATTTGGGAAAATTGATTTTATAACAATAAATAACTTGATTTATTTCTTTCAACAAGATGTACTAACACTAGAAGAGAGTAATTTTTCGTTGATTCATGGCTACAGTGAGGGAAAGAGAGAGACAGAGGAAGGAAGCCCAGGCAGCCTGGGCCAGGAAGAAAACAAACGACGCCGGGCATCGAACGAGGACCTCTCGGGTTGGCCAACCCAAGGGTCACGGCTCATCGGATGCTCGGATGCTCAGATGCTCAGATGCTCAGCCTCACGTTCTCAGCTTAAGACGACCAATCGTGTGGAACAGAAACATACCAACAACATTAAAATATCATTAAAGCCAGTTCCAGTGGCAGCATAACGTCCGACAGGGAGGCCTTGTTAAAGAATGGCAAACATTCGCCGAAAAAACGCAAAATAATCCTCGAGCATCTCATACATCTCAGTTGGCGAAATATTTTTTAATAAATTAATTTTAATTAAAAGTGTATAAATCATATATCGATATGAGAGAAAGACGTTAAGTATTAAAATTTTTTAAAATTTGCCATTTTAAATTGTAAATTTTGCTATTTTATTGTTAATTTAAAATCTCACTTAATTGGTTTGCAATAAATTATTTCGCCTTATTGAAATATTAAATAAAAATTTTTACAACCGAATATTTTAAACGCAACCTTTTTAATCAGCATCAGGTTAATTATTTTAAATTTGACGTCTAATAAAAAATCTTTTAAAATTCTCGTGCATATGATAAAATAATTCTTATCTTTATAGTTTTGCCAAACGTAAAATAAGACAAGTTCTCAATTTTAGATAGGTTTTATATAATATAGACTACATATTTGTTTGGCTATATTCCAATTTCATTTTTTTTTCTTATATTTTAATAAATACATGTTTTTATTCTTTCAAAATTTTAATTTTATTATCATCTATTCATTTTGTTTGATTATTTGTTATGAAAAGGTATGTCAAAACAATTTGTTTATAATAATTAAAAAGAAAAAAAAATGTTTTGGCTATGAAATGAAAGACTACGTGAATGCACGGATGGCTCTGGCTATGTGCGTGTTAAGCGATCTAAGGAAAAACTTGTTGATTCAATGATGAAAAATTAACAGTAAACATGTTTTAATATATTTTTCCCCTTCTCTCTCCCCCCTCCCCCCGCCCCCCACAATTAACGGTATTGGTATTGGGGAAGAGAGAGAAAAGAAGGCAGCCAGCCGATGTGCACTTTTTGTGCAAAATAAATGCACTTTTAGCAAAAGGGGACGATCGAGCCGTGGCAGGACTCCGCCCCTTGCGTCTCCGCCAATCGGATTAATAATATGTTCCTAGGCACTTGGATTTCTCATTTGGTGACTTTTGCTTTTGGCGTCGAGCGTTGAGCGCGCGCGCCGGCGTCCAGCTTTGACTTTAGCTTTTAGCTTTCACTTTGGCTGAGTTACGAGTCAGATAGTCGCGACCCCTACTTGCCTATCCCCCCGCTTCGGTTATTCCCACTCCCTTGTTCGAACACCTACCTACCTACATTCCCTCTCCCTCACCCTTTTTCCTCGATCGATAGCATATTTCAAATGAGAGAATAATATCGTTGCCTAACATCAAAATGAAGCTTCAAAGGGAGAAAATATTTATCGAATCCCCTTCGTTTACAAATTAATAATTACAATAATATGTCATTATTTTCTTTAGGGAATATATAACATTTCTTCGCCTTAATTCCGTGGTGCGGGGTCGGCGGAAGGGGTGGTTGGGGGTTTTTGCGACCGGGTATGAATAGAACAGGCCGGCTCGTCGCACGGTTGAAAATATAGAAGGAAAGAGACTGACATGCAAAGAAAAGAAGTACTGCCAGTCCCAGGTAGGGCAGCTCGTGGTCGCGTACCCACAAGACGAGCAAAATGAATATATATAAAATGTAATGTCTTTAATTCCTTCGTTTAACGCACTTACCAGTACTCAGTACAACCTCGCATAACGAGCACCTCTTATAACGATTAATTCGCATAACGAAAATAATGACTTGCTTAAGGAGCGACGTTTCGCTTAACACAGACTTCGCCAAAATCCAAGTCTGTCCAATTAGTTTATAATTTGGCTAATATTTAATCTCTTTTAATTAACTTGATTACAATTTACAAAAAAATTTAAATTATAAATTTTATTTTTTAATTTAAAATTTAAAGGGTTTTTTTATTAAAAACTATCAAATTTTCCATTATTAATAATTAATTACATATTAGGAACATGATGAAATAAACTCTATCACAAATATTCTGGTTCCAGTAGCATCGTAGTGTCGCTTGTGATCGCAAATTTCCTAAAACTTGTGTTATATTGTGTTAAATTAAAATTAAATATACAAATTAAATTAAACACTAGGTTATTTGTTTCAAAGGTGTTATTAATTAAAAATTAACACTTGTTACGTATTTCGACAATTCCTTGTCATCACCAGAAGTGATTACATTCTAATATATTCTAATCATAAGCAGTCGAAACGTTGTACACTTTATATTTTTAATAAATAATTAATACAAAAATGTGGTCTATAATTAAAAGCTCCCCTAATAATAACATTCTAATCACTTCTGATGATAACAAGGAATTGTCGAAATACGTATCAAGTGTTAATTTTTAATTAATAAAACTTTTGAATCAAATAACCTAGTGTTTAATTTGTATATTTAATTTTAATTTACAAAATGTTTCAACGAGAACCAACGGTCCAAAGTTTAAATGTTATTATTATATTGTGTTATATGTACGTACATAATAAAAATTATTAGGAAGATAATCAGAAAATAGATTTTTGGAGTTTTGGAGACACTCCTTCCTGGCTGCTACCTCCTTCCATTCTTTAAAGATATTAATCACAGCCACTTCCACACTCAACAAAAGAAAATAGATTTGTAATTCTTTGTGTGAAAAGCTTATTAGATCGTTACAAAAATGTCCCCGAAGAAAAAGCAGCAAGAAAACAGCCATGAGTATTTTTTCGAACACATTCTAGTATTATACATTAATTTATATGAAAAAATTGTTTCGCATAACGAATGTTTTGCTTTACGAGTTTGATTCTGGGATGAATTATGCTCGTTAAGCGAGGTTCCACCATATTTCCGGTTAAATCAAATAATTAATAATTGCCGAACGAGTAACATGGTCGCTTCCAAGCGGGGAGAGGGGGCCCCATGGGGGTATGCATGGTAAAAAAGATGAAATCCACTGAAGGAGTGCCGGAAATAAAAAAATTTCTGGAAATTTAGCGTTTTTCTTTGCCAAATAAACCAAGTTCAGCAACACCACTTAAGAAGAGTATATAATTAACACGGTTTCACTCTTCGGATAAAAAATTTATTTAAATAATAACTCTAAATATAATAAAAAATCTTAAGAATTTGTCATCTTTATTATAAAGGCAGAAAAGTCAAGAGAAATTAGTTTTGAAGAAATTTGAGGTTCTTGTCAAAAAGAACATCTTCAGTCACACCATACGATAACCGAAAAGCATAATTTTTAAAGTAGCTACTTTTCTTGAAAATTATTTTAATAAATTGATATAGTTTGTTTTTTATCGCCCTTTTTGCACAAGTTCTTGTTTGATTTTTTTTAGGATTGTTGCTACCGTGTATACCATAAGTTATAGAAAAGTCTAATTCCTTTATTTCTCATATGTTTGCTTCAAATTATGTTCAAAAATTATAAACACTAAAAGTCTTGCTAATACGAATCTTATCTTTTACTATTACACGAACAATTATGTTTGTTTGTAGGCACATCAGTTCTCAAAAAAAGCTCTAACGATTTATTTCAAATTTTAAATATATACTATTTCCACCACCAATATGAAAGTACACTAGGTCTTATCTATGAGAAAATTTGGGTACTAGTACATTACTGGTGTACTTTTTTAGTTTTTTCAATTCAAAATTCCTTTTACCGATTTCATTCAAATTCTAAATATTTACTAATTGCTGCATTCGAAACAATTTACGCTAGGTCTCGTCTTTGAAAAATCTCGAGTAGGCCCTACTAGTACTTTATTGATGTACTTTTTTATTTTTTTCCAATATTCTCAAAATTTTCTTTTAAATTTTAAATAGGCCTATATATTATTTCCGGCAAACAAAACAAAATATGCCAGGTCTCGTTTTTGGAAGTCTTCGAGTACTAGTACTTTAAAGATGTACTTTTTTAGATTTTTCCAATTTTATCAAAAGCTCAGCTCGGTCATCCCAGAACTAATTATTTAAATGACATAATAAAAATATTTAAGTTTGCTACTGGATGTAACCGGCAAAATTAAAATTATTCTTTTTTTGAGCTTTCTTTATTAATAGTGCCCTAGATTTAAATTTAAGGAACTAAACAGAGATGAAAAAAAAGTCACTGTGATACCAATAAAAAATACCACCAGGTACAAGGATTGCGATCTCTAATGCTCTATGCGGAAAAGCAAAGGTTCTCGGGAAAGTCGTTTGGAAATGAACGACTCTTTTTCCAGGATTATTTTTACCAAGTTATAAACCTGCTAAAACACAAGTGTTCTCTCTATAAAATAATAATATAAAATTAATCAGAAAAACTAAATTAATTAGTTAAAAATTTTAAACTTAAAAATAAATTGAACCCTATATGTATAGTCCTAGAAGCAAAAACACATCTCGGTTACCGATGCGAATTTTAGCCTTGTCTGGCCTTGCTTATTTGCCGCTATCTCATCCCGGCTTTCCCCACCCACAAACGTGGCTCTCGGCGATTTGCGACCTTGAATTAAAAATAAAACAAAACACTGTTTAGCTTAATTTTTAAAATGCATTCAAGCGAGTGTTTGTCTTTCCTCGATAATAACAGTAAAAAAAGGTTTTTTAAAGTGAAGGAAAGAATAATGAAGAAAATAAGCAACTATCATGGGATAAACAAATATCTTGAACAAGTTAAAAAAATTAATTAAACAATTAAAATATTTATTTATTGATTATTTTAAGTAAACCCTACACAATTAATAGAAAGATTTTTGTTCCTTGTCAGCAGAATGAGAAGGAACGTACATCTGTACGAGGTGGAATTAATTAAAAAATTTCTCGCTTCCCTTATTTTTGTTCTCTTTTTGAATCACCTGTATTAGGGACTGAGTGATAGTGCATTAAAAAGGCTTAATTATAATAAATTTGTGATTTTTATTTTTTAATATAAAACGCTTATAAATCAAGCTAAGTTTGACAATATTTTTCACGTCTCAGGATAACTACAAATGCAGATATCAGTGCATAATTTTCAAAAAAAATTTCATACCCCTAGGCCCCCCGGAAGTTGTCTGTCCGGATCTTGCCTCAATAAATTATGGTAAACCTACCCATGAGGCGCAAGAACCCTCATTTTTCAATCCCCACTTTAAATTAGGGTGAGTTAGTTTTAAGTTAAATATTTATTTATATTGATGGCACCTTAATATTATTTCATTTATTGTATCTCTATGATCTCTATGATAATTATAAGAATTGATACATTATAATTATATAATTAATAATTATATTTTCAATATGTTTTTTTTTTTAAATTATTGTAATTATTCATTGTCAGAAAATTAGAATAAATAAGAACAACTTTTTTCTATCTATTTTTATCTTTATTTAAAGATATAAAATATCCTGAGGGCGATTTTGCCACAGACAGTGATAAACTGTTCAAGAATTTTAATTTAAATTTTTCTAATCAGAATCAATGTCACGTTAGATAATTTTAATTAATATAAATTCCAGCAGTTGTAGAGAAATATAGAGTTGGAGCTTCCTGGGGGGCACAATTAGGCACCGATAGTGCAATCGAATAACTTGAGTTTGCTTGCTCTGATCCTAATCCTAATCCTTATTTCGAACATAATAACTAATCGCTTGGAGCGAGGACCGTATATCGAAATTTATATTTATGTATATATACAGTATATAGTATAAAACTGGTGAGGTCTCGGGTCGAGTCTCGGGTCATGGGTCCCCAGGAATTTCATCCTATAAGAGGAGAAGGGGAGTTTGCTCGCGGCAGGAAAAAAAAACCTATCCTGAATTTAAAAAATAATTTGGACAATTTTATAGTCAGCATAGAGTCGGGTGATAGATGGCGGATCATTTTTCTCCTAGTTAGTTATGTAAATCATTCTCAAATTAATTAAGAAGAAGATTGTTTTTATGACCGCCCATTATGTCAGCGCTCGAAATGTATACAAATTTTTTTTTTCTAGATCGTGTTTGTTTACGTTTCATCCTTAGGATTTATGGATATTATAAATATACAGAGATCTAGTAGTTTGAAATGAAATCTGAACAAGATATTAAAATCATTTCTTGCTTCTTTCTTTGCCTGATGATTCGATAAGACAGAGAAAAAGATAAAATTGTTCTTGATGCCATTTCCAAAATAGACCTTTATGGTCAGTCTTAGGCAAAAGCGGGTACAAGGGGTAAAGGGGAAATTACCCCCCCCCCCCGAGATTTGAGAAAATTTTTGGGAAAAAAATTTTATTTTTAATAATATAAAATTTTAAAAATTAATACTTAAAAATATGATTTGTATATATATTCTGGTAAACAAGTACAGAATGTACCTTTAAATTATCGAAAATAAGAAAAAATTGCGTGCTGTGCGACCAGTCACACCAGATTACCCCCCCCCCCCTCCCCGAGAAACTCCTCTGGATCCGCAACTGGTCTTAGTTTTCCCAACACCAATCCGAGAACAGATCAAATGGGTTAAACTAAAATCAAAAAAATTATTAAATGGATGGAAAGTAAAAAAATAATTTAGAAGACAGCAATTTTAAACAAAAAAACACAAAATACCTATATTTTTTAGGTTCAGAAAAAATTAAATAAATCATTTGAATATATCTATGTGAATATTAAAATAATTGTATGCACCGTTCGTTTTAAATTTTAATTATTATTATATTCCAGCTAGTCTGATGATGTAACTTATATGAAATCGATCGCCAAAAGATTAAATAAAAAAGTTGCAAAACTTTCTTAATCATAGCTAATCCTATACTGCATTCATTTGGAACATGGATGGGAACGCTCCCTACAATGTATCTATGTCATGTTTATTTATTTTTTTTTTAATGATAAATGTGCTTCCAGTCAACCGATTGTTACGAAATTTTATCCAGGGTTTGAGATAAACGGATAAGTTTCAAAAGATTTGAGTTGAGGAAATTGTGGTTCTTAATAAATATTTAGATGAGGGGATAAAGCTGTTAATCCTGAGTCGAAGACCACTCGAGTTCAAATCCACCTCATGACAAAAGATTTTTCAACTCTATTTGAAGGAAACGGGAACCCACCTCAGTGTTATTCTCATCAAAGTTACTCCTCTGAGTAACCATAACAGGTCAGTCCTGACTAATGACTGAAGAGAGAATAAATTGAATAGTGGAACGTGACTGTAGCTAATATGTTGAATAGGGAAGAGGATGCAGCCAATTAAGTGAGCCTCTATTTAGTAATTAAGCACTCTTTATTGGAACGTTTCGGCCGGGATCAACCCTGCCATCTTCAGCCTCTAAAGAGCATAATCAAATTTTTTATACAAAAAATAGAGTTGTCGTTTTTGTTAATTTATTTGCATTCTTTGTCAAGTGAATGAAATTTTACTTAAAATACCCTCAAGGGTACCACAAAATTCAGGCTTAAAATATCCTTTTTTTTTATATTATAAGGGTGAACTTCCTGGTATCACTTGAGGGTATTTTAAGTAAAATTACATTCACTTGACAATGAATGCAAATAATTTGTATTAACAAAAACGACAACTCTATTTTTTGTATAAAAAATTTGATTATGCTCTTTGAAGGTTGAAGATGGCAGAGTTGATCCCGGCAGAAACGTTCCAATAATGAGTGCTTAATTACTAAATAGAGGCTCACTTAATTGGCTGCATCCTCTTCCCTATTTAACATGAGAAAGAATATATTTATTGTTAGTAAAAGAATTCGATTTTCGGTTTAACTGCGGTATATTTGTAAAAATTACAGGAAGTTAAGTAACCACAGTTAAACCGAAAATCTAATTCTTTTACTAATGATAACAACTGTGAAAGGCTAAACTCCAAAATATATTTATCGATTCCTCCTTTTAAAAATCTCTTATGACCTAGGACTATAAATTTACCAAATTTCATCCCTATTTGATAAGCGGTTTCATAGATCTAAGCAAATTAAAAAGCTACGGGGTACATTCTCATTTTTTTTTTCATTTCTGGAGTCTTTACGACATGAAGCAGAGAGACATATTCTACAATTATACAGCCACTGATTTCATTTGTATATCAAAAAAGTAAAAAGTGGGGCGTTAAATTTTTAACGGTAATAAAATAATTGTATATGGCCTACCGGTAATAGTAACATTTCTAATAAAAAGCTGCTCTGTTGTTGGTTTCACCTCCTTGAGGAAATAATCCTCGTCCCACCACCAGAGTTAAAAGTTTGCCCCTCCTTTTGCTTTTGAATAATTCATGCATTAAATGGCCTTAATTATTATTATATATGTAATTTGTCATGTCTTAATCTTTTTTTCATCACTGTTCTGTTTATCATTAATGCTTTTAAATGTAAGTAAGCAAACTACAATAAATAAAATAACGAGATAAATATGAATCTCTATGTTTTTGAATAAAATAATAAAATACTAAAATCAATGTTGATATAGGAAAAGTAGCATATATGCTTTTATCTTTATTACACCTGAGATCAATTAAGATATACTAAATTATATAGGTATTTTGAGAATTAAATTTTAATATGGAACAGTTATAATAAAATTATGAAATGATTAGGAGGAATTTTTTATCTCAAAAGCGTTGCCAAATGAGGAATGAAGATGGAAATTTTTTCCACCTATTGTTCATCGTAGAGACATATGAGCCTGTGCTATCTGATAAATGGGCCTAAGCCATAAAAAGGGCTTGTTTCGCTCTATTTAAATCAGGTCTTTATCTAAGAAGGCAGTGCAGGATCATAGGACATTTATTTATTTGGCTCGTGACGCGCGGTGTACATTAAATGTACTTATGACAAATGTTTTTATCTTGGCAATGTTCAAAGATGCATCTGCCTTTTTTTATAATATGAGTCAACCCAGAGCTGGTTTTATGACTGTCAGATGAAGACCGGCCTGCGGAGAACTCGTTATGCACCGACAAAAAAAATCCCCTCGACAATTTTTACAAGTGCTCCATTTTTAAATCATCAATTTTAAGATGATAAAAGCTAGAAAAATCCCAAATAACCTGAAGAGGAGATTTTATTAGTCTTTTTAATAAAATTGGCAACTCTGTATATAGACTTACCAGGTATATGACATTTTGATTTTATCTCAAGGTCGAGGCAAAAAAGAACACCTTTATTGAGTTTTTTTTTTAAATACCGAGCTTTTTAATCCTTGCTTGGCTGAGGATTGTTCATTAGCAGGCTACAAATTATTATTAATTTTAACTCAAGTTTACTGAGTTGCTCTTTAAATGAAAAATTTCATCTGTGCTATGCAATCGCAAAAAATCGAGATTTCAATGGAAATACAAGCAAGGTAGCCTAGTCGAAATATTCATAGGTCAAAAAATATTAAAAAAAAAAATTAAATAAAGCGAAAAAGTATAAAAATAATTTCATTTGGAGTGGAGATATCATTAGTCTTCTTTCGGCCGGTTGTTTCACCTCTAATTAACTAGCTGTCCCTCGGATAAGCTAGTTGACTATGATTTTCGAGTATTTTCAATTCTAGTTAAGCTAAGAGGAGAACATGGCTAATTGGATAAGCTGCGGATTACAAATTTAGAGTTGCTATACAACTCGGGTTCAAACCCACTTGCCGTGAAAATTTTTAACAATGCCAATGTCTCCTCCGTCTCTCTGTTGTTGGAGTTAATCTCTGTTGAAAGCAGAGTTAGCTAGTTATTTACAGACGAGTAAATTACACAGTTATTTACGCGTAAATTGCTACCTTGTAAATAATAAGGTGGTCGCAAATAACTGTAAAAAACCAACTGCTTGAAAAAATAGATTAAAAGCTTTTATTTCATATTTTTTGTGTTTTAGAGCAATGACGATGTTGTTTTCTTTTTATTTAGTGAATAATATAATCAAAATGTTAATAAAATAATTAAAAAATGGAATTCAAAATTTAAATATGGTAACCTAACCTACAACTGTCATTTCATTTGTGAGCACATTTATTATTTTCTTTAATTAATTAATATCAGATAATTAAATTCAGTTTGCTTTTATTTTATTTTTGTTTCAGATAAGGAACTAAACATATGGAAAATTAATTTTAGGATATATATGGCTCTAAAAGTGGAATCTGACAGGTTTTGTAAATCCATTGATGAATCCTCAAGATTTTAAAAAAATTCAAAAGTAATATTTGTTTTGGTTTCTATAATATAAAAAGAAGAATAGAAAAAGAAGGAAAAACTATACTATTTAATTTTATCTTAATTAGATCTTTTAAGAAGCATTTTATATGGATAATAAAGAAAATAACAAAATTTGGATTAAAACATTTATCTAAAAAAAGAAATATAAAATGTCAAATTAATAAGTATGAATGTACTGAATCTTGTTTTATTTGAATTTGATGAATGTTATTTGAGTATATATATTATTACCTGTTTTTTATATTTAATTTAATCTATTTATTTATGCATCCTTAGATCGATTGTCAGCTATTTTATGTATAACGTAAATGTATGCGATCGGCCCTAATCAATTTCTTTGCTTTGATTAAGCAAAAAAGAGGCCCGAATGACTACAGTTTTTGAATGCGTCCGAGAAGGCCCACCTAAACGAAATATACTCCTAGGCTCTCAATAAATCACTTTTTAATTTTTAATTAAATTCTATTATAATAATAATCTTTAGTCAACGAATTTTGTCTAAATGGATGATATAAATTATAGTTTTAAAAATATACTATATACCAATGAACATATAATCAAAATAAACAGAGATTATAAAAATATTCAAAAAATTATTTAAATTAAATGTCTGTTAGGAAAATTATCACCGGTATTTTTTTTATAATTTTAATTCTATTTTATTAGACTAACAAAATAGGCATTTGAATAAACGAGTTTTTTTTTTTAAGAATATATTTGAATTTAGGAGAGTTATTAAGTCAAAGGAAGTGATAGAATAATAGAATAGAATGGAGCTGGGTGAGAGGAGCTCAGCTGATGAAGAATGGTCCAATGAGAGAGAGAAGTGCGCAAATGCGGAAAACGGCATGCGAGGCAATCACGCGTGGACTCAAGATGTATCGGCGCATTGTCTCCTGAATCCAATTAATCTGATAAAGACAACGTGCCAGATGAAGAGATCTATAGAGAGCCACCTGATTCGAAGAGGCTAACAGGAACCCAAACAAGGCGATATGATAAATACAAATAAAATCTATATTTATGAACGAATCTATGAAAACATGGCGTTTCATGCTCTCTAGAAAGCTTAATCAATATTATTTTTTCACCATTGTGGTTTTGGTATTGATCAGATTAGAAGCCAGTTTCGCCCACACAAAGGCTAATAAATTTACAAGATCATCTCAAGTGACTTGGCTATAGATAATAGAAACGATTTTTTCTAAATATAATATCAGAAATGTAGTTTGATTAAGAGGTGTCGAGTATGAAGAGAATGATTTAAACCAACGAAATGAGGCTGGAAACTGCGACTGGAGCAGATTCAGCTGGAGGGAAGCTGGACCTGGCCTTGGGAAGCCTGACATTTGCACCAGGTAGCAACCAAGCCTAGCGGCGGCTTTTTTCTCCGGCTTTAAAACGCACATTTATCACAGTATATTAGCTCCATTAACATATAATTCATCAAAATTTCAAAGCATTCCAAGCTTAATTAATAACATAATATTAATTATTGTTAGTTTTTTTTGGGGGGAATATTATCTATATATTTTTACCGTTTACAATTCAATTAATATAAAATTTTATCCAGGCTTGGTAATCGCAATGTTTCTCACTAAATTGACATCTTCCATCTGTTGATTAATTAAGCAGCACAAGTTAGTGAACGAGCGATAGGCGCATGATATGACAGCGACGAACAAGGCAGGTTTTAAATTAAAAATGTAAATAAACCTGCAAGTTATCAGGAGAAGATGCCCTGCAAGTGGGCGGCTGTCTCGACAGGCATTCAAATCACCAGAGCTTGATTAGCATCAATAATTGGAGCTTGATTTAAACCGAGTTGTTCAGGAAACTCAGCAGGTAACTCGGAGAGAAAATACTAGTTTTCAAGCGAATCAGTAACAAATTACAATATTTTTCTATAAAAACTTAATTAAGTTAAAAATTTGCGGTCAATGAAAATCATTAATTTGTATTTTTCCTTTTAATAGATTGTGATGATCAAATGACGTATTATAATCAAAATTGAAAATAAGTTGCCATTCCTTGAGGCAATCTCTTTTAAAAGCACATCTTCAAGATTTGATTATGACCCGCCTCCGTCTTCTTTTTTTCTTTCCCTCTCTCTTTCTCCCACATATTCAAGACTGATTCAAGAACATCTTGTAATTTTTACTCTTTAAATAGCACACCTTTCCTCTTTCCCTGGTACTTTATAGCCGCTCTTAAAAAACCCCTTGGCGAATATAATTCAAAGTAAATTATTTATTTATTATATAATACAGGAAAATTTTGCTAATAAAACTAATTGCCGATATTTTTATAGAAGTTGAATTGAAATTCATTTTTCCATTATAATTATTTCATTTCTCCCCTCGAAAATGAATTTTATTAAAATCTCGGAAGTTTTTGTTGAAGATCACGAAATATTTAACCTCATTATTGCGTGCTTGTCCAAGATGAGATGTTGATTCGTTCTAGAAAACGGGTTTGAGGCTGTGATTGAAATTTACAAAGATGGAAACCAGCAGCACATTCTGTTTTTTTTTTCTTTAATGTATAGCTTTAAATTAAGGGGAGGAGTAGAGAAAATTTTAAAAATTAAAATTAAAATATATAAAAAATTTCCGATCTTAGTAAAGTATTAATTATTATAGTTAAAACCTCTTAATTAAGAAGAGGAAACCCGACATCGATCAGGGCATAATAACTACGTATTTCTAAACTATGTAGAAAAAAATTATTCATTTAATGAGTTCTGATTTATTTTCATTTGGTGTTGTTTATCTATAAGTCTTTTAAAATAAATTTATCTAATAAAAATAATATATAAAATATACTGATTTATTAGTTTTTTAAGTTAATTAACCTACTTGTTTAAAAATTTGAAATTTTACGATGTTAATGAACATATTTATTCAAACTCTTGATTTTGAGATGATTTAAAACTAGTTATTTATTCAATGGATCAGGCAAATTATGGATTCATGATGGTAATTTTGGTTTTGAGTCAGGTTTCAAGTTGTTCAGGTTTTTTTTGGCAATAGATTAGAAAATAAAAAGAGGCTCATCTCGAGCTGTCATGTTTGTGAGCTTTGCAATAAATAAAGCGATGCTGATCCTAATCCCGACACAGATCCTTAGAACTTGAGGCTGAGCAAGTGCGGCTGCTGGCAAATTATCCGGCCCTCGAAGGCGGTTTATCCAGCCCTGCCATCAACTTGAGCCTGATCGTATCTACCCAATGGCCAATGAATAAGATAAAAAATCAAACTAAAACATTGCGAGCCGGTTAGAACGAGGATTTTAATTTCATAAAATGTAATTCGATTTTAAAATATTTAAAAATCATTTTCCTTTTTATTATTAATACATGAAAATTGGGTTGATTCATTTATTACGGAATTTTATAATCAATGGCGTCATTTCAATTTTTTGTTGTTGAAGTGGGTCAGTGATGCTCGAGAGTGAGAGTAAACTAATTAAAAATATCTTAGTATTCAACAAATTTGAGAGCACAGTAGTAAAATTTTTCCATTGTTAATTTAATGTGAAGACAGAAAATTTATTAGGGTTGGTTAATGGCAAACGAAAAAATTAATTATCGACTCTATTCTTAATTAAGTCCAAGATGGATTATAATTTTAATATAGGCCTATATCTATAGTAAAACGATCAGAAAGTTATATAATATCTTGCCCCTATCTTTTTTTAAATAAATTTGATAGAAAATAAAATTAGAATTCAGTGGACTCTTCCTCCAAAACCGAAAACAATCAAATTTTAAATAAAACATGATTAATAAGAAGCTAGATAATATTTAGCTGCTATTCTTTTCTTCACACATCAATGATTATCCAGCTATAAAATCCACATCTTGTAACATGAATGAAATTTCTAATAATCAACGAATTTCTCGCCTCGCAGAAACAAGAACTCGGACTAGAAGCAACAGAGAGCTTTTAAGGAGTGATAATTTTGTATTTTTGGTATGTATTTCACCGAAAAGTAGTTGTAACCTGTTGATGATAGAGATTTCAGAGAAGAATCCGGTCAAAAGTTAAATGGGGAGACATTAGTCAGCCAAAGTCTGACGGAGCACGTGGGCACAATTAGGACCAATGAAAAAAAAAAAAAAAAAACAGAAACTGGCAATTAAGAGCACCCAGCCAGCCTAAAGCCCTTCGTTTTCTAGATCTCATCTAAGATAGATAGATAGATAGATAGACAGTGACCCATCCTACAACTAAGACTCATCCTTTTAATAATATTTATTCATAAAATCCCATATGGTCATTGGCTTTTTTTTTTAGTTTTCCCTCTTAAAAACTAATAAGATAAAAAGGAATATACTAAAATTCTATATTTAAATAGAAATAATGAGATTTTATCTAAAATTAAAAATGTATGTAATTCGCTTCTGAAGATGACACATATGGTGTCGAAATACGTATAAAGTGTTAATATCAAATTAATAAATTATTGAAACAGAAAACCTTGTGAATTTAATTCTCCTATTAAAATTAAAAAAATTTGTCATTTTATACTTTTTCCAAACGCAGGTCTAAAAATTTCCTTTACAAGTTAGTGAAGAATAATAATTTATATAACTTTTAAATTAAATACAATTAAATATTTATTAATTCATATACCCGAAAAAATAAGGATGTGCCGCCGGGAGTCGAACCACGGATCCTCCAATTTGTACTCAGAGTGCCCTAACCACTAGACCACAGTGCTGTGGTTAGGGCACTCCGAGTACAAATTGGAGGATCCGTGGTTCGACTCCCGGCGGCACACCCTTATTTTTTCGGGTATATCAATTAATAAATATTTAATTGTATTTAATTTCCGTTTCGCGGCTCACATACGCGATATATATAATATCTTAAATATTATATATAATTTCTTTTAAATTAAATTCAACAAGTGTTGGAAAGAAAACTCTCATAAATTAATGAATTATAAAATATTTTGTTCAAAGAATGTAATTAGAAGGGGGGATATATTTAATTGAGATTCATCATAAAATTCATAGAAACAGACAGTCGACATTTTAATCAAAGGGATAGATTGAGAATAATGGCTTAGAGAATACAAAAGATTGACAGTCTTTGAAATTTGCAAAGCCATAAGCTGTACACCCCATATTATTTTTAGGTAGCCTATAAGCTTATTAATTATTTCAGATAACACTTCTGTCATCCAGAAATATATGAACGAGTATATAAGAAAATGTTCGGATCTATAATAATATATCAAAATAGTATAGGTCTTCAATTCTCAGAATTTAAAATGAATAATAAATATTTCACATCACCTTCCAGTAGGTAAATATCAATAGATGGACAACCTCTAATAATTTAGTTTGTATTAAAAAATCGGATGTTTGACTAAAAGGAGATTAGTCAGCAAAAGGTTTTTTTTTTAGTTCCCTCATTTCCGACATAATGGGATAATAATAATAATAAAGTGTGAAATATGTCAGTTTAAAAATGTTATTTGATTATATTATTATGAATTTCACGCATGACATGAGCAAGCAAAATGATCTTAAAAAGCCAGGTGTAACTTAGAGCTTTAAATCCCAAATATGAATTTAATAAATAATCTCTATTAAATAATAAAGATGTAGCGAGATTTAAAATATGATCAAAGGAGATATCCATGAAAAAGTTGCTGTTCTATAAGTTAGACTAATAGAGAGTGAATCTCAAAAAATTTAATTCTTAACCTTCGGTAAGAGAAAGTTGTGCTGGCACACCAGATTTTTTGTGTCGAGATATATTTAGTTTGCCATAGCACCTTAGTTTCAAACTTGCATTTTAAATGTTGACTGCTTGAAATAAACTAAATTTTAATCCCATATTTGGATATTTTATAAGCAATAGAGAATCCTAAATAAATACAAAATTTCATAATAACTGGTAAAACTTTTTTAAAATGTTTAAAAATGGAACCCCCTTTTAAATCGAAATTAACATATAAATCCCCATTTCGTGATTTAATATTGGCTCTATGGAAGGAAGAGCCGGAAAATGAATTTGAAAAATCTGAAATACTACATCAGTAAAGTGTGCTTCAAACAATTTTTAAGACAAAATTATAATATACATTTTAAAGTGGATCTAAAAAATAATTGATTTGTGAATTTTAATCAAAATCGTTAGAGCTAATTTTGAGAAAATCCAAAAAATTGAAAAAGTACATCAGTAAAGGGTACTTCAAACATTTTTCACGAAAAGTTTTACTGATACATTTTTTAAATAGCCTGTAAAAAGTAATTGAATTCTGAATTTAATCAAAATCGTTAGAGCCGATTTTGAGTAATTAAAAAAAAAAAAACTGAAAAAATACTTCAATACTACTATAGTACTTTTTGGCTGATTTTGTCCAAAGGCTTATTTTAACTGTCCGGGAGAGTAGCTAACTTAATTTCAATCTCGTAGCTCAATTCCTTCTTAAAATCGTTACACACACACAGACAAATTTGCGGGACCCACTTTTTTGGACTCAGGGGACCTCAAAACATGTAGCCTATATCCATCAAAATCTCGATCATAATATTTTTGACATATACTTTCTCTCTCTATATACTACATAGATAGGTAAGAGAAAGTTACTTTAAATATTTTTTAAGTTTAGTTGAAACAATTTTAAATATTGGATTTTTTAATTTAAAAAAATTCCTTTCTCAGTGAATATTTTCCAAATATTTTAGTTTGTTGGTAAGACGGAAACCGCAACTTAAAAGGATGAGGAGGAAGATATCTAGTCTAGGTGCATAGCCAATAGCCATAGCCATGTTCTGTATGCGCTGCGCAGTCAGCCATATTTGTAGGTTGACCTGCTGCTGCTGCGAGTATCGATTGGTGACTTTTGGCCTGCGCCCCTGATTCCTGATTCGATTAATTAGCTAATGGCAACTGAGGGTGGCTAATGAAAATGACCTGCAAGAGGGGAGTGGGGGCGGGGGGGGGGCAGATGCTAATGGCGATGACACGGACTCACATCTGCCGACCTGCTAACGTCGTGGCGTTAATGCCGCCGACTCACGCCAGCCTCTGATGATGAATCGGCCCACTGCCTTACAAAAAAGCCAATTAATTGTTATTTAATGCCTGCCCAGGGGAGATTTTTTCGTTTTTTTTTTCTTTGCTCTTGCTCTAACGCCAATAAGAGTTTTAATTAAAGAAGCCCTGCGCGCTCCTGATTATCCCAAGTTATATCGCTTTTTTTGCGCCTGATCGAATTGTTTAATTGAACATACCACTTTGCCAAGTACACAAACACCTCGCTTTTATTGGCTTCTAAGGAATGCTGATCAAATAAATCTCTTCTTTTGGTTAACTAGATAATTTTTTTAAATGCTGTGTTATCGTTCTCAAGAATGAAATATTCATATGCCGTGAGCAGGGAATCTATTCAAAATGAGGGGATCAGAGCAAAAGTGAAGCGAGTCCACTTTTTACTGTTTTAAGAAAAAACGAATCTAAGTTAAAGCCATATATTAAATTCCTCTTAAAATATACAACATTTATTTATTTTACATTTCAGCAAACATTAACAACTTAAATTATACTTTATCTAAGTACACATTTTAAATTTTATATTTAGATTTTTTTTTGCATTAAGGAACTGCTGCCCTCTGGAGGATTAGTATTTAAATTCGGATATGGTTCATTATTACACCGAATAACTACCATAATTCACTATCCAAAAAGGGAAAAATAAGAAAATTATTTACTTTTGGACTTGGTCCACTTTTGCTTTGAACCACTCATATCTATGTTGATAGAGTTTCCTATAGCAAAAGTGTCAGTTATTTTGACAAATTTTATATTTTTAGAATTTTCTATCAACATAGTAATACTCAGAGGTCTTGTTTGTCCGAAATTTTATATTATAATAAAATCAAATTTTCATTTTTAATAAATATATCAATAAATCAGTTCATAATCTGTTGCAATCAAGATTTGATTAGGAATTCATTGAAAAATAATAAATTTGTTTTTATTATACTTTTTGGCCGATTTTGACTAAAAGCTTATTTTCACACCTCAGAGGGGTGCCTAAGTTAAATATAAAATTCCAACCAAAGTACTCTATTCCTTCTGCCTTTGAATTGAACACACACAGGCCCACTTTTTTGGACTCAAAAGATGTATTGCCATCAAAATTTTGACATGGAATTTTTGACATGAAACCAATTCTTTATAAATTTATATATGCCTATACGGTATACATATATAGGTAAGAGAAAGCAAAAATTGGAAATTTCACTTTTTCCATATAACTTTTATACAAGAATGCAATAATGATCTACTTCTGTATTGATTCAACTTGAATGGAATTTATGAGGCAGTAATCTTCATTTTTAAGTCACTTGGGCCACATCGAATTGAGCCCTTTGTGTCTGTGGGGTGAGATCTTCTCCCATTTTCCTACCCTAAGAGGAGACTTCGGCAAATGTTTGAATTATTTGCTGCAAGCAGGATTCGAACCCGAGTCGTGTAGAGACTTCGGACTTCGTAATCCTCAGATTAGCCGGCTTAGCCTCCATTGTCTTAACTTAAATTGTAAATAATTTCTCAAATATCCAATAATACGTATAAATAAATTTACTTTTGTCAAATTATGTTTTGTTTATAACTTAGTATTATTTATAGAGTGTGATATGTTGAATTAAAAAAAAAATTAATAAAATTCTATAAAATGTGAGTTTAATTTTTGGCACAAATTTCTTTTTAAAAAAGCGAAAGTTAAAATCGGGGAGATGAGACAAAGATTGTGACGCCGGCTGCCTAGAAATATAATACAGTAACTGTAAATGTTTTTTATCTATAAAGCTTAGTAGCATTTTTGTCGATATATGAATAAATGATAAAAAAAAAGTAAAAATGAATCAAGATTCATTCATCGAGCCAAAGACAATAGTACAATAGAATCGAAGCGCAACGTCCATGATTAATCTTTTAGCCAATCGATTAGAGAAATTTGCTGAAAGCTGAATGCGTGTGACGTCAATAAAAGGGCCCTTGTAACCTATGATAAATGAATGACCAGCACCTGTCAAAATCAGCTTTTATTCAAGACAAATTGTTTCCTCGCTCGGCCAAAAAGATAAGCAACGACATTTCTCCTTAATGTGCATCTTCGGAAGTCTCCCTGGCAACTTCACCTCTTTAGCCATTCACCAGAAATTCCTCTCCCCCACTCTGTCTAGAAATTCCTTCAAAATTTTTTTTTTAGATTTATTATAAAAATTGATTGATCAATGGAAGCCTTCGAGGCACGTCACGAAGATTATAAAAATTAAGAGAGGGGGAAAAAAATAATTCGCTTAAAGATGGATCATGTTTATAAATTGTAAAAGGCCAAAAGAAATTAAAAATTATTTTTATTATTTTTTTTTATCCCTTACAGATCAATAAATAATAATATGAAGAATAAATGAATGTATTGCCATGTTCAGTTCAAGGCAAGCTTCTCGGTCACTTGTGGGATAAACAAAATGGCTGTTCTATTAAATAGGCCTATCTTAATCTTTGTAGCTGGCCCGAGATCCCTGGACTTCAAGGACTTTTCTAGCTGATCCTTACAATTAGCAAAAAAAAATTCCAACTTTTAAATAATCGGCGCATTATTGTTTGGTTGCAATCTAAAACACTCGCCACTAGAAGGTAAACATTTACTCCAAATGCGTGACTCTTGCCCAATTTATGACCCTCTGAGTGAAATCTTTATTTATGCAGGTACCTTTAAGCCGCTATTATAAATTATTATTTTACATATATGTACATAAACAGTAATTAAAGGTAATTTTCTTTTTTAAACATTCAAAAGGGCAATAATAATTTCTAAATGCTAGCTAAGTTAGCAGAGAAGAATCAATTAGAACCAAAACGGTAGTTGATGCATAAAAAATGATCTAGCTAACCTAGTCAGGCTTTAAAAAGAAAAGTCACGAAAGGAAAGGGAGTTTTTTTAAGATAATATTTCTATTTCAAGATTTGTTCAAGAAATGAAGCTCTTTTTTCTAGAGTGAAAGGACAAATAAGATCGTTAGAAAAAATCAAATAGGTCTATATTTTAATGGAATTTAAAAAATAAATACAATAATAATGAATAAATTATAGAAAACTATAAATGATAAACTCGGTTCTTTCTATGAGCAAATGCAAGAAAAAGAGCCAACCGTAGCACTATATTTTCATGTTTCTAGCAAAAAACAAAAAAAGATAAGCCGTAATACTTGTACAATAAACACGAGTTAACTGAGACTACAAATTACTTTTCTTTGAAATTATAGAGTCTATTCAAAAGCAAAAAGTTGCCTTCTTTAGTTTTCAACATCAGTTAGAACAAATTGAAAATATAGATAGTGTCATTTCAAAAACTACGCCATTCTAGAGCAATGAGTCAAAGACGCCGTTAGATTAAGGGGCCATTTATTAATTACGTAAGGACAATTTTAGTCATTTTTGACCCCTCCTTCCCCATGTAAGTATACATAAGATTTCTCGAACCCCCCTCCCCTTTCTTTCTCGTTCTTCTAAATAATAAATATAATATTTTCTATTTTTCAAGTAATAAAAATGCAATTAATACACAGGAAAATGCACTATAATTTTTTCTGTAGAATCAAAGATGGATAACAATTAAAATATTTAAAAATGTTATCAGTTATTTGTTTTTTTTCAATAAGCAATAATAATTATTAAAATAGAATTTAAATTACATTGTACACTATAAAATAAAGGAAACTATTGGGAATCCAAAAATAAATTACAATAGATTCTTTGTATTGAATTTTGATTCAAAAATTATTACGTCAGAATAAGTTTTACGACCCCCCTCCCTACATAAAGACATGTAGCCCCCCTCCCCCTCAAGACCCTTACGTAATTAATGAATGGCCCCTAAAAAGTATCATAAAGAGGAGCCATAATGCAAATTGATATAGATCTACAATTTCAGTATAAGATAATCACGTATTTGTAGAATATACAGAAAGTCAATCCCGAATATTTTTTTGTATATAAACATATACATATAGATACACTGCGCGTCAATGAAAACGTAACACTTTGTTTCTTACCTTAATGATACTCTAATTTATTAAACATTTGATATGAAATAACTTATACATTTCTAAATAAATTTAACGCAAATCCATATCATTTTAATAAATAATTAAAATTCAAAAAAACAAAAACAAAGACAGAAATATTGAAACGCCAAATTTTTAAAATTTTAAAATAATCTGTCCATTTCAGTTTTTCTCTGTGTATTTTATTGGAAATTCTTATAAAAACAAAATTTTTAATTAATATCCAACTAAGCATATCGAGATTATGTTGATTTGTCCCTCAAATTGAAAATCGACATATTTTTCTTTAATTTATTTAAATTGTATTAAATTGATTAAAATGATTTGTATTTGTGTTAAAATTATTTAGAAATGTCTAAGAAATTTCATATTAAATGTTTCTTAAATTAAAATATCATTAAGGTAGATTAGAACAGGTCTTCTTAAGAAGAAACAAAATGTTACTTATTTTTAAAACACAGTATATTTTATTATTGAGATCTTATGTATCAAACAAAATGCTCAGTAGACGCATGCTTAGGGCATAATACGATATTTTTGAGTTAGAGGGAAGGGGGTATAAGTGAGACACAGACCCTTCTTATTCTTGTTACGGCACTGTTAATAGATGATAGATAAAAGTATTTAATTTACAGAAGGGCTGAGAATTTGGAAAATTTTTTTTAACTGGTCAATCGAGTATTCAAGTGAAAAAAAATTAATCGATTAAAAGTAAGTTAAAAATTTTTTGTTAGAAGGTATTCTAAATGATAAAATATTTTTAACGATCAGAAAACATTCCAACCAAAGATAAATTAAAAAAATTTTAATAGGTCTGAAATTATCCAATTTACTTTAATTAAAAATTATAGATGAATTTTCTTAAACCATTCAAATAAATTAACTAGTTTGAATATTTGAGCAGAAAAATTGAAATAGTCCATGTGTTTAATCAAGTATCAAATGGACGAAATTTTTCGAAGGGCGGTAATATTTTCATTTTTTAAAAAAAGTTTTTGAGAAGAAAACCTTTTGGGGCAGCAAATACATCGGCATTATTATAATAATTAAACTTTTTTGAAAAAAAAAAAAAATATTAAATATTCAAATTTATCTTGGATAAAAAACCAAAATTATATAACAATTATAATGAAGATTTAAAAAAATAATAATAAATCAATATATTGATATAAATATTCTAGAAAAAGAAATCAATCTTGTCATGTCACACATTCATTGAATTTAATTAAAAACTAATTAGTTTCAAATAATCAAGGGTTAGTCAATTGAAAAAATTAATTTGCCTCGAATATCTGAGTCCAGGACAGGTAGAATAACTCTTTGATAACGTGTAATTTATATTAAGAAGTCAAAACCAATCCAGCCATGATAATTAACTTCTAATAACAACAATCTATCTATTTAGAATGCTAGCCAATAAAATTTAGCTAATTTATTTATAATAACTATGATTTATTTATTAAAATAGATAACAAACTGTTCCGAGCTGATTAATTTATATCGTCTCCAAGTAATAATTTTTTCCGTTATTTATTATTAATTATTCAAGGAAGAATTCTTTTCGTTTTTTTTTTTGATATAAAAAAAATAACAATAGGTAGATAATAATGTAATCTTAATAACTTTTATTAGAAAAGATTTCCCCTAAATTCCTTTAAAAATAAAATAGAGCAATACAGTGCATGGTCCGGCTTCAATTTTCAACATATTTTTTGAAAATTAAAAAGAAATTTTTAAAAAATGCAATTTTTAAATCTAAACTTGATTATCTCGATTACAAAACGATTGGCCGGACTATCCGAGGTATTATTGTATCACCCACCCGAGAAATTAAAAAATTAATATTTAAACGCTGTTTTTATATTTTATATTCTTTAAAATCAATTCATTTTGGGAGGGAGAGGTAGGAATAGACGCAGGATCGTCCAAACTCCCCCCCCCCACGTGTCTCTCCCATCGAAAAAATTTCCCATATATTGTAGCATAGAGCCCTGCACGGGCCGATTTTTCTTGGCCCGGACCGGCTTGTGTCCGTATTTTCTTTTGACTTCCCGCCCGTACCCGGCCCGTAATTTTTTACCATTCTTCAGGCCCGCCCGGAATTTTTCCAAACCCGCCCGTACCCGCCCGAGATTTAGTGAATGAATGAACGAATTGAATGTCTTGCAATTTTTAAATAAAATTTCATTTGCATGCCCGTCCGCCCGAACCCGTTTATTTAGAATTGCTACCCGCCCGTAATTTTTTCATGGCCTCCAAAGCCCGCCCGGCCCGGCCCGCGGGCCGGGCGGGTAACGGGCCTACGGGCCAACCCTTACCCGTGCAGGGCTCTATTGTAGCATCAATATATTTAAACAATTTTTCCTTTAAATTATTTTACAATCACAAAAATGTTCAATGTCAAGTCTTCAACGGAAACACATATTGGGAATAGGGTTGCCACCCGTACTTTATAATAGAGTATTGTACGTTATTTCTGGTAATTATACTCTATACTTTACAAGAACAATAAAGTACGCAAAAATACTTAATTTCGCATGATTTGATTTTTCTGGACTATTTATTGACAAAGCCTTAAAGTACCTAAATTTGATTTTAATGATACAAACTGGTTATTTAAACTACAATATAAATTTAAATTCAAATATTGTTAATATAATCGAAAATTTAAATCTGCAAAAACTTAATATGGATGATATTTATGGAGAAATTACTTTATTGAACAAACTTTATGATCAGATATATAATTTTAAGGGTTTATTGGAATTATCTACTGGCAGCAAGTATTTAATAAGGCTGATGATGATTTTTCAAACTTGTATAAAGTAATTTCATTTTTAATCTCTATTCCTGGCACATGAGCATTCACAGAGAGAGTTTTTTCTTGATGGCTAGAAAATGGCGAGACGAAAGAAACAAAGCGTCTCTGAATCATATAAAAAATGAATTACTTATTTACTTTAACTTAATTAAATATAGACTGTAAAGATGCTGTGCAATTGTTTACCAATGATAATAAGTAATTCTTTGATTAGCATATTTCAAAGACAAATTTGGATCTGAGATTTAATCAGAAAAACTCATTATAAATTTTATAAGATAATGTTTCTAAATATTGAGAAGACATGAGTGCTAGGAATCTTTATTCAAGGTTTTATCATTTGATGGCGGTCCGTGTGTCGGCATGAACTCGTTTTGCCGACAACTTAATTTTTATTTAAATGACAAAGAAAGACAACCCAAGTTGATGTTGATAAATGCACCGAAAAAAAATCAGTCAAAACTACAAAGTCACTTAATAAAATAATCCTGAGAAAGGCTCGAAACGTTGGTTTTTTAATAACATATTTATGATACAATCAAATAGATGGTATTTTATAATTATTTATTTTAATTTGATTTTATTAGGGTCATAAAAGAAGTAAGAAATTTTTTATATTATTAAGTAAAATTTAATAGAAAATTTTATTTATTATCCATTAGAAGCGTGTATAATAATAATAAAATTTTCAAAATATGCGACATCGGAATTAGAATATATATAATGTAAATTTCGTTCAGAATGAATGTTCCAAGGTCGTCTATTTTAATCCTGTCGCCCAGAGGAAATTTTTTCCAATCTTAAAAAAAAAAGAGTAAAATAAAATTTCAAACTAGCATTTCGATGTGTACATAAAAGTAATTGGAAAAAAACAAATTTTTAAATAGATTTATTAGTAGCGAGAAAGAGAGATTGGGGGGGGGGGGGGGGCAGGATTGTTTAGTCTGAAGTATAATAAGGTGAAGAGTAACATGGGCCTATAATATAAAAAGCATAACGCTATCCTAAAAATGAAATAACTCCTGTTCAAATAGCCTACTATAAAAGATTCAGAATTTTAGCAATTCTAGCAATAAAAATATTATTATGGGAGTTTTTAATTATAGACCACATTTTGTATTAATTATTTAATAAAAATAAATACTGTACAACGTTTCGACTATTTATTCTGCAGTCGTTTTTAAGTAATTGCTCCGTGAAGTGAACTAACCTCCAAGGACGACCTACGTGAAATAAGTAGCATTTTATATGCAATGAAATTAGCAACATATCACATTCAACTCCATGAAGTTAGACACCATCATCAAAGTGTTTACATAAAAAGTATGATTGTTATAATAAGTTTTTGAATTTTAACAAAAATAGTACAAAATTATTCAATTCTGTTATATTATTGGAATGATTGTACCATCTTATTATTAATCTATAAACTAATTGTAATAATCATGCTTTTTATGTAAACTTTGATGATAGGTGTTTAACTTCATGGGAATGATTGTATATATTGCAAACTTCATTGCATATAAAATGGTACTAACTTTACGTAGGTCTCCCTTGGAGGTTAGTTCACTTGAATCGGAGCAAGCGCACAGTACTTGAAAAATGACTGCAAAAAAAGTTGTCGAAACAGTATTTATATTGTTAATAAATAATTAATACAAAATGTGGTCAATGATTAAAAACTCCCAAAATAATAATAATACAAACCACAAAAGCTTTAATAAATAAAAATCTTATTTGATAAAATTTTTTTTTTTTTAACCCAAAGCTTCATTCAATATCTTGATTACTTCATATTAAAAAAGTAATTCGTTTCATCCCTTAGACTCTGGTGAAGGGATAGTAGAAGAAGTAGAGCAGTAAAATTATTAAATACAAAGAATAATGATTCATAAAAGAAAAAAAACGAGTCTGGAATGCACCAAGTGCTACCTGGAATAATTATCGGGAGTGCTTCCTTTCCCAGCAGCCTTGACCTATGAGCAGAGGCAATTATGATAGCGATATTAAGCGGTCTCAATTCCGATGGCCATTTGGCATTTAATAAAGCAGCGTTCTATTTAATCGCGACTCTTGGGCACAAATTGCCAGCCTCTATACAGCCTAATGAACACGGGCAAGAATAAATTTTCATTAGTTCTCTATTTAAGACTTCAAGTCTGCTTTTTAAAAAATTAGCCAGCGTTTAATTTATTCATTAAAAAAAAAAAAAAAGATAACAAATTAGTTAATTGATTTGCGAATAATGGAAATTTTTTCCCAATCTTTCACTTGAAAAACTCGTCTTTTATGAACGATTATTTAAAAAATGGGCTTTATTTTGATGGATTATAATAGGAGGCACGCGCACGCAACAAAAGCCTCGTGAAATAAATTAGATGGCATGAAAGCTATTTTTAAATAGAAAATTTATAATGGTAAATTATTTATTTAACCGTTAGTTTTAGAAAAGAAATTTTAGATGACTAAGAGAAAATTTTCAAACAACTTCAATGATTTATACCATATGATTTTTTGCTCTAGTGCATAATTCTGGATTCAAAAAAATCAAGGCTTTAGAAACGAAATATTATAAATTACGAGTACATAAATCCAAGAAACAGCTCAAGCAGAATATCATCCAATTCTTGAAGGTTTACTGCAGGTTGTACTGTACGTGCAGTTTTTTGTTCAATTGCTTCAAATTATTGTAAAAACTACACGTAGACCTGTAAATTTCATAGTAAACTTTCAAGAATTGGATGAATTAAATTACTTTGACTTTTTATTTTTATATAATGTATCTTCTTATTACAAATCATTGATAAGAGAAATTCGCTTGTGCTTGGTTGCTGGAAGGTAGGCAACCCAAATTACAAACTCTACTTTTTAATTGATTCATATTAGTGTGAACCACACGTATGCATTTGGTAAATCTCATTTGATATTAAATAACAAGTGAGCATGATTGAGCTGCTCTAGAGCAATTAATCGGAGACTCCATTAGTGAGCAGATCATCTGGATTTCCCATATCAAGCAACAATTGATACAATGGGATGAATATTTTACTCGCCCCCCTCCCCTACCCAATGGCTCAGATTATTTTTGAATTTTAATTTATCCTAATTAAAATATTTAAAAAATATACAGTATATAAAAATGACCATAAATAGAAATTTATTTATTGTTATTAAGGTTGTTCGGGCATTAAAGCACTCTATAATATTAAACGCTAATTTTTTAATGTTATTAATCACTATCACATGCGTATATAATAAAATTTTGAAGCAGATCTGACGCAGAGTTATTGAGTGATTAATTATTAAAAAATTGAAATTTAACATGTAGTCTATGGGGAATGTCGACGAAACTCACACATATCGAATCATATAGCCACTCCTGCAATAGGTAAAAAAACAAAAAACTTACATTTTATCAATTCACTTCCGAGGAATACGTTAAAAATAAAATCAAGAGTTTCTGACGGGGGCTTTTAAAGATATTTTAACAAGTCAAAACATTCTCCAAAATGACAGTAGGCCAAATTTAAAAATAAGGAAGCCACGAGACTCAAACCAGTCTGGCAACGTCGCATAAAATAATACTCATTTCTCGCTGTCACATGTTTTTTTTTTATTTTACGATATTTTTTCTCGCAAATCGGCCATTGTATTTAAACTGATTGCATTAATCATTGTAATATATTAAATAACATAAAATTGAAGGCTTTTAAGATTTAAAATAAACAGCTGATAAATGTAATGTTGCCAGATCTATCTTGTGCAATGAAATACTTGAGTCAAAAGTCATTCATTTATTATTTTTGGTAATTAAATTATTAACTTAATACACTTATAAACTATGATAGGTCACGACTAAATTATAATAAGAAATTTTGGTATTCAAATTTTTAATTTTATTAAAAAAAAATATGATTCTATTATGACTTACGAGGTACTATCCGAACAATCTTAAAGCTTTTGTGGTTTGTATTATTATTATTATGGGAGTTTTTAATTACCACATTTTGTAATAATTATTTATTAAAAATATAAATACTGTACAACGTTTCGATTGCTTAATCTGCAGTCGAAACGTTTTACTCAGTTGAATTGGATACGACTGCAGAATAAACAGTCTAAACATTGTACAGTATTTGTATTTTTTATAAATAATTATTACAAAATGTGGTCTATAATTAAAAACTCCCATAATAATGTAAAAATAAACTTTACTATGAATAAACCAAAGTTTTAAATATCAAATTCTCTACTCGATATGTTATGTGAGGCCCTCTGCTCGCGCTCCCTAAGCCCCCCACTCTTTATATGTTTGAATTATAGAAGTAACAAAACTAAAATCTTATTTTACAAATCAAATCATTGTTTTTCTAAATAATATCAACCCGTTAATTAAGGAAATTTTCAAAATAAAAAAATAAAAAAATTATATAGTAAATTTCTATGATAAAAAGAAAATTTATTGCCAAATTCGTAAATTAATTCATAAGTTGGATCAATAAATAAGAAATATTATTATTATTAAGTCCCTCCATGAATAAAAGAAATAAATCTGTTACAAATGTATAAACTATAATTAAAAGATGATTAAATACTTTGGCAACGAATATCATAATCTTATACAAGAACAAACGAGTATTTTTTTAAGTTACAAACCGGATAAATCATTTGCAACTGAGAAAATGGTATTAATAATAAAATGACATAATCTTATTTTATTAGTAATAATTTATTGTTTTGTCAGGTGTTTTGTTAGTATATATGTAAATGCAACTTTTCTTTAAACTTTAATAAAATCCGATACATCAAAAGTCTTTATTGTTATAAGTTTATTATATTCATATAGTTTTTTTTTATAAATAATGTATTTGTAAATTACAATCTCTATAAATATGTGAAAATTTTCATATTAATGCTATATTTTAATCCTTTTAGCATATTTAATAGAATGGATTATAACAATTCTTGATATCCATTAATTCGCCGTAATTAGATTCTGGTCAAAATTTAGACAAGAGAAGTTATAAACCGAATCGGAAATGGATTATGAAAAATTTGTTTCTTTTTTTTTAGATATTTGAGATCATTCGCCATCATTAAGTCTCGGAACGTGAAGTGAGACCTCTACCTCTATTCCAAGAGACATAGACCAAGATAATTTAAGAAAATAAAATGAATAGAGAAATTGAATCCGATTCTTGGTGTGATGGTGACTTTGAGAAGTGGTTGGGACAAGTGGGCTCTGAATCTGAGTTGAAGGCAGAAGTCCCCCCACCCCCCCTCCCCCCGGGGGGACTTGAGGCCTGAACCTCTACGACGCCGCTCCATTCATCTTGCTGGCATTTGTCAGGATGACAGCTCCAGTGCCACGGAATGCGATTATACCATCTCAGCGGAAAATAATCCCGGATATGCCGAATCCACTTCTTTTAGTATTGTTTTTTCTGTTTAAACGAAATTTTGTTAATTGAATTTAATTTGCATGATTTATTTTTAAATTAATAGATCTATATCTATGAAATCTATCTCAATTTGACAAAATTTTGTTTTAATTTAGTGGTGAAACTAAACCCTAAATTTACAAGTTTAAGGAAAAAAAAATCACAAACATAAGTTATATTCAAAAATGAGATTCTTGAGGAATAAATTTAAATAAGAAATTAAATTTATTTAATTCTATTATAAATGATTTACAACATCAAAAAAGATGTGAAAAATTTCGAAAAAAATTGCAAATAAATCAGGTTTGTTTCTAGGAGAAGAAAGAACAGATTCTTTTGTAATTTGAGTTGCTCGTTAGAGTCCGAATAGCAAGTTTGTCTCCGTAACTGGAAATCCTGAATTCCATTCTATTGTAATGGGCTACTATTTAATGTAACAAAGTCGTGAACCAAGTCTACATTATCGTAAACTATGCCAATGGCTTCCATAAATAGCGCAGACTAATGGACTACGAATAGAAATTGATTAATTCATAATAAAAGAAAGAAAATATTTCCTTTAGATTTTTTTTTTCAATTAATTACTATTTTTCAAAATAAATCCCTAATTAAATAATCGTTAGTTTAAACTAGAAATTGATTTGGAACAGGTTTAGAGAAGAGTTAGAGATTAGAATTAGCTTGGAGAAAATTTATTCGAGAGATAATTCAAGAAAAGTTAAAAAAATTTCGATTAAATTTTACACTTATGGAAATATGTGATCCTATTACGATTAATTAATTAGGCGAGATTTTTTTCCCAACTCATTTCAATATTAGAAATTTAAATATCTCGTTGAATCAATAGAAAAAATTCAAATCGATTTTTTAAAAAAAAGAGATCTTTTGTTTCTTGAAATATAAATTTGTATTAAAAAGTATAAATGATGAGATTGTGAAATTCCATTTTTTATTTGAGTTAGGTAAAATTTCAGATTTATTCACACATTAAATGATGGTTTTACAGGAAGAGAGGCGAGGAAACAGGTCTAAATCTTTATTAATTTATAGAATCAAAAATAAAACTACCCAGGGCTGTGGTAGGGACTGAGAGAGTTCTTGCCTCTAGTGCTTGGGGTCAGGGATTCGCAACCCGCCTCATGAAACAATTTCAACATATTTCAATTGAATTGACTACAATCAAATGAAATAAATTGGGTCTAAATAGCTTCATTCAACAAGACATGTGAGTGTTTTTTTATTGGTGAGGCCAAACATCCCATGGCCCCCTGGAATCGAACCCAGGATTTAACTAAATAGCTTCAGATGCCGAAAAAGACATTAATAAAAAAAATGATAAAGCTAAAAATTTTAAACAAATAAATAATACACAACCAAATTGGACGAAAAAATTTGGAAGTGGTGTATAAATCTGAAATTTGATCAAAATCGAATAAAAAACAGACTCTCATTAGAGCTTTGAGTAGTTTCCTACCAACCTGAAAATCTTCCTTTCAGATCAGAAAATTCTTATATTTCAATTATGTTTTTAATATTAAGGGCTTAAAATACAAGTAGAAGAAGAGCTCAAGCTGATCAAGTTTTTACTTCCACGCTATCAGTAAAAATAAAGAAAAGGATTATTAATTCGACATAAATATTCCTATAAAATACGCAAGGAAGTCGTAAGTTAATAGGAATTGATTTCCTAACCAAAGCTGAAATTGTATTGGACTTAAAGCATGCCCCGTGGTACTGTACTTGTCAATCAAATGAAGTGACTTCCAAATGATTGACAAGTTTATGGCGTTGTTGTTAGAGAAAAGATCGAAGTAGAAAATCTGCAAATTATTATTGACCATTTAATAAGATAAAAATTATTATTATTCTCGTAACTTAACTTGGTACTGTACAATGATATTTAGGCTCTATTTTTGTAAATATAAAACATTGTATTTGTTTGTTGGAAGAGTTGTGACTTTTTTTCGGTCTGTATGAGCCTAGCATAGCTATTCTGAATCGTTTCAGCTTACACATGACAATTCTCTTCTAGAATAAATAAAATTTTTATGAAAATCAATTTGTTAATCGTAGTGGTGATCGGTGATTAAGCAAAGGTCTCAAATTCGATTCCTGGCTAGGCATCGCCTTAGGAGGCATCGATTATCATTAATCAACCTTCATCTCACCGACCAGAAGCAATTATATTATTATGTTGAAAGATATTCATTAGAAATATGTAATTGGGTCTAATCTCGGATCGCTTAATCGTCCTAATTGACCAAATCCCCCGAAGAATTCTTCAACCGGCTGCCATTTTTTGAAGAGATTACTTCAAGGCCCTTCTGGCTTAGAAAATATTTATTATTCTTATAAGTAATAAAACTTTTTTAAACTAGGTGTAGAAGGCTTTAAAAAAGAACAATTGGAAAATAACAACAATAGAGGTTGGTTGGGTTGCCTAACTTTTAGGATTTTATAAATGCAAAAATTAATTTTTTGAACTCTGATAAGAATTTTTTTTTTAACAGGGAAATAGAATTTTCTCATCATCGCATAATTCATAGATAAATTTTATTTATAAATGAAAGAAAAATAATCTCACATCTCGTTAATATTAATGTGGAATATCAATTGAAATATTCTCCCTGGCGGTACACTTTTATTAGTAATCATAAATCAAAATAGCATAAAGCATTTGATTGTTTATATTAATGTCACTGTCTCTAAACAAAGTTTCCCTTCTTATTATTCAGAAGTTACTCAAGTCATCTTTTCAATGTATATAAATTCTTCTTCTCTGCCCTCGCCTTATTCCCGGAAGGATAGAAAGAGGAAGGAAGAAATGGACATACAAAGAACAGAAGGACTGCCTGTCCCAGCTCGGGCAGCTCGTGGTCTCCATCCACGTACCCACAAGATGTGGGCTCCTGAGCAACAAAAATATTCTAAATTTTTATGGTTTTAAGAAATCATTGCGGGTTCATAGATGGGTTAGAAACGTAACAGTTATATCTTTTATTACAATAGATATATGCTTTAAGCTACATAGCTTGTATTTATATGCATGTTGTTTATAGAATATTCACTTGGGATTTTTTTCAAATTAATTTTTACACGAAAATATAATAATTTTTTTTATTATTATTACAAGAATAGCCCCGGTAGAACACCATTTGGCCAGCTTCCATTATGGGCGACCCCTAACAATTTTTAAATGACAAACAATAAAGCAAATCACCATAATATTTTAAAAATATAAATTATAATACTATAATTAAAATATAGTAATTTATAAGTAACTGCAAACAATTGTAGATCTACTATTTTTGTGAGACCAATTCTTATCGAGACAAACTAATTTTTATTAACTATGTTTTGAGCTCCATTTAAAAATGTCCCTGTGTGTGTTATTTTCTTCTCAGCACATTTAAAAAAAAGAGTTTTTTTTGTATAATTCTTTTATAAGTATAACCTTGACTACATCTATAAAAAAAAAAAACTGAGACTTTATTAATTTAATTTTTTTTTATAATAATTGATTAAATTATCGAGAGATATGTAAAATATAAGATAGCTATAGCTTTTTGGAAATCAAAATATAATTTATTCTTGTTTGCCTTAAATGGCCAACGATAATTTATCGGAGAATAGATTCGAGTCTATTTAATAACATAATAGTAAAATCTGGAATTTCGAGATTTGCAAACTAAAATCTCAAGTTTCCAAATTTAATAATATACGAGAGTATTAGCATAAGTTATTTAGAGCTGCATTGAGAACAGTAAATTTCCGTTGGAATGATATCGAGGCGATGCTTTTATTGGTCGTAAACGGAAAGAAATCAGCATGAATGCAAATGGAGCCTGTGGGTGGGATCGAGTCCCAGTAAACGAACATTTTCATAAAAACCGAAAGCGATGTCTGTATTAGATCGGGTCATGTCCCCGACCGGTGACTTACAATGCCAGGATTTAATTAAACCAATTTAACAATGCCTTTAAATCGACTTCAATTGATGTGGGCTGAAAAACCTGACGGTAAGTCGATTATCTTCTATAATAAGCAATGTTGTTCGAAATTTATGAAGCCATCTTCAGAAGAGGAATTTTTGAAAGGGAATCCATTCGCAAGAGGCCCTCACATCTGCTTTCTATTTTACAAGCATATTTTACAATAAAATAGTCTTATCGGCTATTCAAGTTATCATTATTCGTGCAAGTTTTTAATTTTCCGTTTCTCCTTATGAATTCTTCCCTTTCTAATTAGATTCCGTTCAAGTCTCTCGAATGAAATCCGTCTAGGTTCATTTATATATTTTAGACTATCTGATTAAGGTCCATTTCATTTCATCAGTCGAACTTCCTTGCAAAGCCCACGCAGCGGAAGCCCCTTCGATTTAGTTATATTCTATTTAAGAGGCCAATAAAATTTAATGACTCTTAGTGTAACTCGTTCTATTGTTTTTATTATAATCACTTTTCTATTGTAACGATGCTTTTCATTCAATAAATTCTGGTTAATTTAGTTTCCTTTGAAGAATGAGGTGGAAAGAAGACACTCTCTGTTAGAACGTTAAACTGATCGCAAGATATTATTTTGTACTTGATGCTATTAAATGATTAAAGAATGTGAGACAACTGGTAAATTATCTATTATAAGAGAGAAGATTTTATATTCTTAAAAAAAAGTTAATTCAAGTGTGAAATTTTATAAATATCATTAAACATCTCCAGTCATATTTAATCAAATTGATTGTTACTAATGTGCTGTTAAAAATAAATTTATCAGATCCATGATAATTTTTTTTTAATAGTTACTTAATAAATATTCATTTATAATCTACGAATATTTTTAGATTCTTAGTTTGAAATGTGAAATCGAAGTACTATAGTGGAATAAGAGATTTTTTTAATTTTTTATAGATTAATTTTATTAATTTTTAAAATTAATTAAAAAAAGTCTGCAAATTTATTCGTACTTATAATAAGTAATTAGAACCTCCTGTACTTCGAATAATCTGGTTAATCAGCCGGACTAATCGAGGAAAAAACTAAGGTATGATAATTGGTTCCAATTTTTATAAGAAAATTTCAACCCTGTCTAATCGAAACTATGCGAGATATTGCAGTATTTTTTAATTATCCTAATCCAGGGGAATGAAAGACATAATTGTACTTGCTAGATAAGGAATATTTGGAGAAGAATGCACAAGCCTTGATGGGCCACATTAACATAATTTTAGTTTGCAAATATTTCGATCGCCTGGTCATCCTCAATATGATTATAAGGAGGGCCCGTGTCGAAATTGTGTAAAATTCTCTCTCGCTCGTATGCTTGACTCCGCCTACTCTGAAGAGAGACAAAATCGTTTTGATACGGGTCCTCTATCAAATCATATTTTTTACTGAAGATGGCCACACGTAATGCTGGTAGAAATATTTTTAAATGATGTGAAAGTGGCTCCCCATCAAAGCTGGTTTATTCTTCTCCGGATATTTTTTACTAATTTATAATATCTTCATTTAGATCACAGGCAATATGCAGTAGAATATACGTATATGTATAATGGAGGAAACTAGCCTAGAGGATTTGACTAAACAGCTTTTTACAAAAGTTTCGGCCAATTTTATTGCGTCATCTTAAGTTGTACAAAAGTTCTTAAAATTAATTAATAGAAAGTAGGTAGAGTTTTGTTTGAAAAAGATGGAATTTTTTCAATCAACGCTCAAATAGCCAGTCAATATATCGTTTAAGATTACAAATTTGCAAGATGTGTTTGTGCTTGAAATTGGGCAAAATTGCGCACCCTGGCTGGAGACGAACCAAGACCTGGACGCCGTGAAAGCGTGGAGGTCCTGGTTCGACTCCAGGGTGCGCAAATTTGCCCAATTTTAAGAACAAACACATCTCGCAATTTTGTGATCTTAAATTTAAATTATATATAAATAGTGTTTTCATGTGTCTCGTGTGATTAAGCAAATAATTTGTTAAATGCTTAGAATATTAAATGAAAATATGTGATTTTTCAATGTTTGAAACGAAAATAAAAAAAAATTTGTTTTAATTAAACATTAATAATCAAAAGGAGTTCCCTTACTGGCTGCTTTTATCCACATCTCCAATTTATTTATTATAATGTCAGATAATATCACCAGTATGTGATGTATTATGTGATTGTATCTGAATTGTAAGAAGGCCACAGGCTTTAGAGGCTCAAACTTTGTCTTAAATAAATACAAACTAACCAGACTAACCTGGAAATTGAGGCTTCTTATTTTTTATAATTATCGATAGATTTTTATCTAAAAAAAAAATCGATTTCCGTTTTTTTATAAAAAAAACTTGTCAACTATTTGAGTAAAACCATATTAGGCTTAATACTCAGCAACTGTTTAATATTGAAAATGTGGACTCTGGATCGTTAATCTCAGTAAAAACAGCTTTTGTATTAACAGTCAGATCACAAAGATCTGTGGTTTCCAAGCGGGACAAAAACACAGTATTCTCCCCAAATAACGCCTCGAGTTTCTTTTCGGCAAAATACAAGTATTAAATAAACTGATGTAATTCTCAAATCCATTATTTTTTTTTTTTTTTGCAAGAAAATAATCTTATTCCAGAGATCTAATGGTAAATCTATTTCTAATTAGTTAAAATTTTGAACACCTTTTGACATTCTAAAAACATATTAAAATAAAGATGTGTTTTTTTTTAAACTTTAAAAAAAACATATATAAATAATAAAATTGGGCTTAATTAAATACAAGGCCTGTCGAATATATTTAAATTTTACCAATTATTAATTTCTTTCAAATATATTACAGTGTGAATTTTTCAAGAACGAATTTGGGAGTCCGTTCGCCGATCTCAACAATTCTGAGACTCGGCAACGAGGTCGCTAATGAGGTCGGTGTGGACTTTTTGAAAAAATAGAAATGTTTTCGTTAGGGCCATTGCTCAAGGATGAAAGGCGCAGGATCCCTGCATCTCCTATTCTCTTTGTAAATGGAGCATTAAATCTGTTAAGAGAATTTGTACATATAAATAAATAAATAAATAAATAAAATATTTTGGAAAATATTATAATAAATAAACAAAAGCGATATATAATTATCTCAAGAGTTTGATATATATGAAGTGAACTCATTCTAGTTAGTAACGTCCATGACATTTAATAATTCAAGCAAAAAAAAGGAGTAATTATATGAAAATATGGATATTTTGAAATCCGGAAGTTCTCTCTTTTGTTTGTTTAAAATATTTCATTTAGATTATACCAGTAAATATTATCTTCTTCTGTCCTCGCCTTATTCCCGCGATGCGGGGTCGGACCTCACTTTTTCCCTACAACCCTATCATGCGTTTTTGTGACATAAAGAAATAGGACAGGCCGGCCCGTTGTACGGTCTGACGCCTGTTGAAAAGAGGAAGGAAGAGACAGACATACAAAGAACTGAAGGACTGCCTGTCCCAGCTCGGGCAGCTCGTGGTCGCCATTCACGTACCCACAAGATGTGGGCCCCTGAGCAAAGATTATAAATCAATAATAAATAGTACTGTAGCTACTAGTCCTAATTCGTTATACTGTAGCAAATTTATTTTAATTGATATAAAAATCTGATTTAATTTCATTAGATGAATATGCAGGTACATTTTTCTAGTATTTGCATATATCAACTAAAAAAAAAAATTAAATAATCACCTACAGAAACAACAGCGTCAACAGACCAACGCCTGAGGGCGGCACTGATAGTGCAGTAAATGTGCCAGCATTATTGCCATTTCCACTGGAACTGGACTGGCCCACCGGGATACCGGGATCGAAACGTCAACGTAATGAAAAAAAAAAAAAATACAACTAGTTGTTGATTTTTCTTCTCCTGTTTACTTATCCTGATTGAACTACCAGCTATAACCCCTCTTATCAAGATATTATTGTAAATTCTAGTAATTTTTTAAACATTTTCTATTTCTTTTCTGTGATATATTTATGGTTTTTTAGTTATTTATTTATTTGAAAAGTTATATTTGCCGAGATTATGAGGATTTTCTTAATTTGAAATGTTTAAAACAATGAAATGATTGTCTTTTGCTGAAATATAAATTCCATTGATTGATTTAATTACAGAAACTAGTTTCGAGAACATTTGTCCTCTTCATCAGTCTGATATAATATAATGTTACAATATTTTACATGAAAATTACCTATAGATAATTTCGTCATGTAATTTTCATGTAAAATATTGTAACATTATATTATATCAGACTGATGAAGAGGACAAATGTTCTCGAAACTAGTTTCTGTAATTAAATAAATAAATCAATGGAATTTGTATTTCAGCAAAAGACAATCATTTCATTGTTTTAAATATTTATTTATTATTTTTATTCTATCCGATGATAAATGAATTCTGGTATAGAGTAAGGTGGGGCAAAAGTCCGCGCGGGGCAAAAGTCCGAATCCTCATTTTAAAATCCCCGTTAGACTTGGCGTTGTTCTAAACAACTTTGTTAGGTTGGTAACAACAAGAACAGATGATGATTCGAAATTCAATAACGTGTTTGAAGCCGATTGTTAACAAGGAGCAAATTTATGTTTTTGTCACCTTCCATCTAATATTTATGGAAATTCTCATGGTTGCAACATGTACCAGCATGCACTTTTCTAACTATCTAATGTCTTTGATTGCAAGCTGATATCCCTAAATAAATATTTTTAAACCTTTTTCTTCTCTACAGTTAACAATAAAAATTTTTTGTAACACTTCGATGAAAATAGCTAAATGGGGCAAAAGTCCGCGGCCTCGACGGGGCAAAAGGCCCAATGGATCTCCAATGGAACAAATGTCACCCAATGATATTCGAGTTTCTAATACCCCTGCCTAGTAGTTTCTGGGTTCTAATACCCCTACCAAGCATTTTATCGGATTAATGAGCCTAGGGAAACGACCACGACCCGAAATGTTTATGCAGATTATGAACTTCAATCTTACTGGGGACTAATTGTTATAAGGCCTATTGTGTTTTTCTAATAAATAAAATGAATACATAAAACATACCTATACCTAATGTATTTCTTATTAAGTCTTTTTTATACCCTGGTTCGAGAGTTTGTTCGCTGCAGGGACAATTGTTTGCACCTAAGGACTTTTGCTTCGCTAGTGCGGACTTTTACCCCCTCGGTGGGGCAAAAGTCCGCAAATGAAAATTTTTGTTTAAATACCTCTCCTACTCTTATGCTACCGAATTGGAAACCAAAAAAATTATGTAAGATAGCCAATTAACCAGGCTTTCAGGGGATGTTCCTATTTTTATTGTATCTTTCATAGGAAGGTCAAAAAAAATTCCCAAAGAAAAACTGCGGACTTTTGCCCCACCTTACTCTATACTTAAATAAGTGAATAAATGAAAATGGCAATTTATTCAATATATGATATGCAACTTAATTTTTTCTCAAAATGTAAATAATTAATGCATAAAAAAAATTACAAATATTTTATAATTGAGAAAGAATGAGGCAAGTGAAAGAGCGGGTTGGGGTTGTCCTGTCCCCTAAATATGAGCAAGCAGCGTGCCGCACGCGCTGTTTTGATGTCTTCCGGAAGCGAAGGGACCAGGAGGCCACGTGCGACCGACAGTGCACTGTCCGTAACGAAGTGGCTGGCGTACATAAAAAAAAAAAAAAATAGAAAAAAGAGCACGTGCTACTAGGTCGACCCCGTCCCTAAATTCGATCGAGATCGTCTCATCTGTTTCGTAAGAGTTGCTGGCTGGCTTTCACTCTATGCACTCAGATGCCGATGCCACGATTTATGGCGCCCCCGCAACGCTCTCTTTTCAGGGGGTCTGTTGCGAAATATTTTTGCAGGAAGGGGGACATTGGGGAGCCCTTGGGGCTTAGGGGCCAGAGGGGTCAAAAAGCGCGTGTTACGCTGCTTGCCACGCAACCCAACACCCGCAAGCATTCTCGACAACAAAAACAACAACAGCCAGTCATTTATTATCAAGTTCGGTGCGTGTTTCAGTTCAAGAGTTTAAATGTCGAAACCTAAGAATTAATGGACGAAGTGTGGCGGGGAAAGAGGTCCCGGGGAGAAAAAATGCGATATCACTAGTTAATAAGTGTCAGTTGTTTAGTTTTTATTACTATTTATCTTACTTTTTTTAATCCATTCCTACTTGTTCGTTTCTTGTCGCATAATGAATGTATAGCTGTAAAATATGTTGGCGCCGGCCTGTCAAGAATTAAGAAGTATTTTTTTGCTTGTAATTAGCGTGAAGGAATTTAACCATTTGTGTCTCTTTTTAGTTATTTCATTAAATTCATGTATCGAATGATTAATGATTGAATAATTATATTTAATGATAAATAGAATTGATTTTTTTATCGTTTCAATTGCTCTCGAATTAAGATATTCCTTTGATTTGACTTAATGGGTCCCTTCTTCTTCTTCTGTTCTCATTTGCTAATGACCGATATTCGGGTGAGTTGCAAGTCTGCGTAATTCCAAGCCACGAGATCTTTGAGACCGTCGTTGTGGTGTAATAACCGGTTTACAAACAAATTCGCCGAGTGCTGACCTGCAGCCGGTCCTTGGTCTATGGTCCCTGGCCCAAAGGGCAAATCGGTGTCCCCGTGTCATTTGGTAAATTAGAAAATTAAATCTAAAACAATCACTATTATGTCCATGTAATAAGTAAATAATAAGGCATTTTTTTCCTTCAAAAATATAGCCTGTGGTACTTTCTATTTTTAACACATTGCATGAGGTTAGGATCCAAAAATTAGGAAGGCTAACCCTCCCCCCTCATTTTTTTTTAATAGGCCCAACACAATTTAAGCCACGGACCACTTTTACACTTTAATTTTACCTGCGGACCACTTCAAAAATCCTTAAAATATTCGGAGTTTGGGAGGGGACCGTCTTTTTCGAAAAAATTATCACCAGTCCACTCAAGGTTGCTCATAGTTTCCAAATCCGTCTTTTTTGATAAACAAAATTTGCTCTACCTCAAAAAGTTTTTCTTCAAAATCTCTCAATAATTATGGACCCAAACACAAAGACATTTTGCATTTCCACCATACTAATCAATAAAATGATCATAGGATAAGGAAAAAAAATGGGCAAGTCTCATAGAAATAAATAGACGGAAACCCGCCGAAGGCAGGCTTTGCGACTGGTCTAATAATAATAATTTTTATAAATTTACAATCATTTTTTTTAACAATGACACCGGCCTCGAGGACCCCTTGGGACTCCTTCTCGGACCACCAGTTGGGAACCACTGCTCTAAAGGTTTTGTGAGTTTGATTAAGGAAAATAAAAATTATACAAGAAAATAATAATTTTTAAATAAAGGAGCAGAGGAAAAAATAACGTTGCTTTTATCCATATTATTTATTATGCAAATATTTCGAGCTTCACAACGCCGTCCTTCATCTGTGCAGTTTATAGCTATATAGAGATAATATAAATTACAATATAAATATTTTATATACAAATTTAAAAAAAAGTTTTTTTTTTTTTACAATTGACTTACTTGCAGTGGCGGCGTACTTATATAAAATTTTTATTTAAATGCCAATGGTAACTCTTTATTAAAATAAAGATTTTATTTCTTATTTTTGTTTTTGGCTTATAAAATATTTATATAGAAATGTATTATTATCGCTAAATGGAGTCTGTTACGCATTAGTGTGTCAAGCGCCAAAAAATTAAATATTGAGTTAAGCTCGGAATATTGTTTCAAATGCAATGATTAATAGTATTTTTTTTTATTAAATATGTCCTAAAAAAATTTATATTTAATGTTACACAATTGACAAAAAAAAGATATATAATCTAATCAAAACAAAAACCTTTAAAGTTAATTTTCTCAAATCTCGGTACCTGGCGCTTGACACACTAATGCGTAACAGTGTCCATATATTGTATTATAGCTAGTAACTGATGGGGTTATGCAGCCTGAAATATTTACATAATAAATAGTATTGATTGTTGCGCTCGGTTATTCTCTAGCTCCTTTGATCATCGTTGTCTTGGCGAGCGGGCAAATTTAATTTTAAAAAGTAAAAAGGGGAGTGAAACCGAGAGAGAAGAAACAAGCCAAGCATCAATCATGATGGAGAGGAATCTGACATCAAGGGGGCGGAAAAAATGCTAGGTTTATCTCGGGTATCTCGTGGTCGTCATCCACGTGCTTACAAGATAAGCGACTCCTTTCGATTACGAGAATATGAGTCCAAAAAATATCTTCACTGTCCCTCTATCATCTCGTCATCATAGGAGATTATTAACGCCTTCACGTACAGAAAATTATAAACAAAATATTGTTTATAAAATTTAATAAATGCACTTATTAATATTATGAATATAGAAGAAGAATATTAGTGATTATACAAAATACAATCCAAATTAATAGAGTTTTTGATGTATATCAATCAAAGAAAAGAGATGAGATGGAAAAACAATGGATGCAAAACTTTTTAAACAAAGTTGCCTTACTAAAAATTATTTTGTGGAGGAAAACGCAATGATATCAGTAAAGTGATCGATTCGTTCTCTTGATTATATCATCAGAATGAACTTTTTGAGTAGGTTAGCTATGTCAGCTCTTAACTGGTTGCTTCGTTCTATTATTATGTTAGAGAGTGCGCATTGTTTGTGAAACTTCTCCTATAAATTTGTTCGTTTATCAGATAGGCCCCAGAGAATCGGTCTCGTGCTTTGACGCAGTTTTTTTTTTTTATAGAAGATCTCATATATCGGGCAGTTTGTAATAGTGGAATCAACCGAACCATCTGAACAACTAGAGTTAAACACCATCTAATGTATACTCTGCAGTGTAAGAGCAGCCAATAAAGTGACTTTTTGTTATGTCAACGATTTGCATTTGACAGTAGCCGAGAACACGTGTAATCTGAACTTGTTTTGAATTCAAAGTTTCGATTTCTCATTGGAGGTGGTTGTCATCGAGGTAATGTCACGCGTGGCCATCGCACGACCTACATTAATGCTTATTGACAACAAAAAGATCTCTAATAAAGATCTTCCAGGATTGCTAAGAGAAGCAATGCTTTTTATTCCAAGTTATCTGAATAATTTAATCGAGACGAGCCACCTAGGGCTCGGTAACATTTCGTTCAATCTATCAGGAGTTTGCTAATGAATAGCCGATTGAATGAACTTATTGGAAAGTAGATCAAGACGCACCGATAACGCACACTTGTGCATTCCAATGTGGCAACCCACGTTTCCGTCGGTGGGTAATCAAGTTGACTCACGTCAGTTAAAGAGTCTATATTTTCTTTAACTACAAAGACAATTTCCCATCGTGTTTTCCATACAAATTTCTGATGGGAAGTGACTTGGGCAGAGTTGTCTGTGGACCCGTGGACTGGAAGAGCCAGTTGGTTGCTCCGGTTGTTGGCCGCTTACCTGCCTGCCTGCAGGCTCTGACAATTGCACAGGTCTGCAACTGTGGCACGTAAGCATCGTAAACCCAGGACAGACCAATAAATAAACCACGGAAGAGTGAGGGGCATGAAATTGAAATAAGTATCGTATCGATGAGCGTGGAAAAGAATGTTTGGCCACGGATCAGATGACACTGCGCTGATTCAATTAAAATGATTAATTAAGTCAACTTACATGTTAGTATGAAATTTTCTCATCATTAAAATAAAAAGAAAAAATACTGATAATATAAGTAAATAATTTCTTTATATTTTTTCATAATTTTAATATAAACATTTTTACTAAAAAAATATCAAATATAATCCCCAGTTAAGGAAATTCATTTGGCCTATATATATAATATACCAGTATATTAGCAAAGGATGGTCATATCTTAAATAAAAAAAATTTTAAAAATATCTATTCGATTTAATTTTTGATTAGTATTCATAGTGCCATGCGAAGAGAGAGAGGGGTGGGTGGCTACTTCAAAGAAATCAGTAGCACAAAAAAACAAATAAATAAAAATAATCAACATTTTTATCAAATTTTTAAAGTTTATATATTGCCCCGAGGAAAATCTTTCCCTATTAGAGTCAAAGCTTCAAATTTTACAGATTTTCTCAAAATATATCGGAACTCCTAAAGAAGTTATTTGACACAAATTAAGACATTTTTAATTTGTTATAATAAAATTTTAAAGATTTTTATCGACCTCTCATTGATTTTGTTCAAATATCATTAAAAGTGACTTTCTGTCTTGCAAGCAACGAGAAAAAGACAGGTTCTGAAGAAGAGGGGGTCTTATGTCGCTGGTTAAAGATCAAAACAAACAAAGAATAATAAAGGATAGTTTGCAGGCTATGTACGCCATGCCAAGTCCATCAAGAGAGTAGACCTGCCGCAGCTGTTAACATAAATCTATTAAAAGTAAATTGTTTGTTTAACAATCAATGTAAAAACGGGCAGAGAATTGACAAGATTTAACTTCACACAAGGGAAACAATAATAATAAAAGAGTTGATGCTGTTGTGCCTGCCATGTACCACCTCTTTCATTAATGGACCAGGCATATTGTGAGCTCTTCAATGCCACAATAATTCTAATAATTATTTTGCCCAATAACCAATAATCATTCACAGATAATAATTGACTCAGACTTAGCCAATGCGTATTTTGCTCATTAAACTACGCGCGAACGAGAGAATATTGATAACAGGTCCTAATTATACTACTAATAATAATTCTTGTATCTAGTGAGTTTGATTAAAATATTTATTGCTTATTGGTTTGGGTTTATTTATTAATTTAATTAAAATAAAAAAAAAAATTGGTCGCTTTTTTGGACAACAAATATGAAATAAATAAATTTAGATTTTCAAAGGAATTCTTAATATAGAATTTTTTAAATTTCAATTTGTAGGAAAAATAATTTAAGAACGTTGTATCTTGTGGTATATGTATAGTGACCGCCACAATTAAGTCCCCACCTGATAGCTTAAGGCTTAAGTATATGGTATATAGTGAAATAATTTTAAATTTGAAAAGGTAAAATAAAATCATCTGTACCAGATTTAACGTTTTACCTTTTCGGTCATTAAAATTATTTCACTACATGTGCGGCGTAGGTAGCCTTTGAGGGCGGAGGGGGCGAAGCTCAACTGGGGCGCCGTTTTTCGTTCTACCTTTTTTTTTTAGTAATCGAATCTCTTTCGAGCTTTTTGTAATTT
>JAKCPI010026714.1:0-19207 GCA_023213315.1 Euborellia annulipes | reverse complement strand
GCACATGTACCTCTCCTCTGGGTACATCCCATTGTTTTATTATGAGGCTCAGCCTCCCTCTCAGCAACCACACAGTAGTGTTGCACTTCACCAATGATCTCCCTGGACCATTATCCAGTCGGAGATGCTCATATTATTAAATGCGGCGCCTTCCTACAAATGAACCAATGGCCGCGGGCCTTCGAACGAGACCTTCCGAGCCCAGCCGTGTTCCAGTCTGGACCAAAAGGATGCTGCCTCAACATCAGATGAGTCCATCAATGTTTTCCCCTTCCCTTCATTTTTATTAAACTAAATTCGCATATAACAAACTATAAACTCTAATTATTTTATTTAAATCAAATCTGGCAAATAATTAAACGTTCTTTATAAATTAAAACAATGCTTTTGGTAATCTCAATGAAGCGTAATAGCAGATACTCGTACACCCCAATACCGGCGTTGAAGCGAAGCCAACGACCGAGAATTATCATTGTTGTTGTAATCAAATCAGCAAAATAAATCTATTGTTATTTCTAATTGTTGTTTTTTTTAATTGATGTTTCCTGGAGAAGCCAGTTTTCTCGTTACATGGTGGAGGTGCTGGGATGAGTTAATTAATTGTTAATTAATTAATTAATCAGGAAACATCAATTATTAATTAACGCTACCTCTTCAAGGACTCAGCCCGAGACACCAAAAGCATTATTATTAGTATTATTCTGGAATTCACTAACCGATCAAATTTACACACTGATTTAATTTCTAAATTCTTAATTTAAAATTTAAATAAAATTAATTTTTTTTAAATGAATGACTCTGCCTGTTTAGTCACAATATTATTTAATTTAGATTAATCATTTCAAAATTTTATTGCTAATTTTCATTAAAATAATTAATTTAATTTTCATTAAAATATTTTTTTTAATCATTTCTCTCACAATGGACGAGTTTCCTTTTAGTGAAGAATATTTTGACTCCGTACCCCCTCTCTCAGAGCCTAATCAGTCTGATGAGCCATTTTGGGCCACGACTCCTGAACTAAAACAATTTTGGCAGGAATATCAGCAGTCCTCGTCTTCCCCTGATAATAAAATACCCCTCACCGAGCAATCGAGTTCAAGCTCTCGAGAACCTTATAGCCCCCGTAGTAACCCCTTCAGTCCCTTCTATTCTTTCGGCAATGAATCCGACGATGAATCTGATTTCTTTGACGAGGAGGACTATAATGCTCACATGTCCCCGGTGTCTCCTCACTCACCCACCTATTGTACCGAAACATGTTTAATTTGGCATGAAGCCTTCGAACAAATCCCTAAATTTTCTCATGCTCTTGATTTTGGCTGCCTCCATCCAATTGATTATATAAATTTATTAAAAGATGCCATTTTGCAACTTAGAATGCCCGATCATTATTCTTATCTGATGATTTTTGATTGTTTTATCGATGACGCTCAGTCATGGGCAAATAAATGGGCCTCTGACCATGAGCATCTTGAATACCCTCTCGATAAATTCTTTGATGCATTTCTTGAGCGATTTTGGAATATCTCAATACAACAATGGCTATTTACCAGGTTAAAATCTCCAAATTTTTCCATTCAACCGGGCCCAATTGCTCCTCAATTTGTCCAAAGATACCGCTGGGCTAAACATTCCTCTCTTGAATTTAATGAAAATGAACTCCTTCAATGTTTAATTAAACACCTCCCTGTCAGTTTTCATAACCAATTGCTTTCTCTCCTTCCCGCTGGCTACATAAAAATTTGCAAATATCTCGAAGATTATGACTTGATTCATTTTCCCGACCACGATGAAGAAATTTATGCCTATGAATATTTTTTTGACGAATTTTATAGAATTCCACCGCGAATTAATCGCTTTTGTCCCTGTCCAAACGTTCACCCCTTCTTCGAACCTCCTTCAGTTTCAGTTAAATGCCCTAAAGTAAATAAAAAACCTATAAAAAGTTCAGTGGCCTCGATGCCAGTCGAAATGTCCCCGAAGCCAGCAGTTGAGAGGCCTGATCAACCTCTTGACTCTGTAAAGTTAGCGAACGAGTTGCCAGCCAAGGCATCCTCTGCATCTCAGCCGTTAAAATCGGCTAAAAAGCCACTTTTTGTTCTTAAATGGGCACCCCCACGTGAGAAAGCCACCCCAGTTCACAAACCCCAGACGCCAGCCCCTTCTGAAAATTCTAAGTCAAAAGAGATTAAAATTTTCCCTCAAACCTCGGAACCATTAGTTTCAGTCCCAGTCAATGAGCCTGTTAAACCGCAAATCGCTTTCGAGTCTGTAGCCCCTATTTTAGAAACTTCTACTTTTCCCGTCAAAGCTCAAGAGAAAGATGACGAGTTTTCACAACTTCCCCTAGATCGACTAAATTGTCATTTGGAAACCATCGTCCCAATAGAATCTGAAGTTAAAGAGTCGCCAGTTCCCTCACAAACGCAAGAGCAAGAGATAGACAAGCCTTCTATAATCGCTCTCAATCAAACTCTCGAGATGTTGAATGATAGTATGACTCATTGTTGTGAATCCCTAGATAAACCGGTGGACCAATTTGAGGAGATAAACGTCCCGCCTACAGGCCAGTGCCGTCCCATCATTGAGAGCCCTCAGCCCATAGAAAAAGAGTCAGCCTCTGCTGTGCCCCCAGCAATGGAACCTCCTGTCTGTCAGTCGCCAAAGAGACCCCTTAGGCCACCCGCATTTCCACAAGCTTGCTCTATTTGCAAAATAGGCACCATCAAATCAATCCTATCCGCCTACTCTCATAAAGACATTGCCCCTGCACAGCCAGAAACGCCACCCGCTACCCCTTTCTTTCAAACAGATTTTTATATCACCGACTCATTTATGTCATCTGAGGCGCGTGAAAGTGTTCCCCTTGTAGATTTTCAGACAAAGTCGCTTCCCCGATTACTCACTGAGAAATTATTTATTTTTAATAAAATTTCATCTCGGTTGAAAGATGGCAAAGATTGCGATGATGCCAAAGCCCACTCGGCTCCTTTGGGCCCTGAAAAATTATTTCTTGCCCGCCTTCATCTATTAAAAATAGTCCCCTATGTTGTGAGAGCACATCCATGTTTCATTGCGCTAAATCGCCTATTTTATAAACATAAAGTTCGTTTTAAAGAATCCCACCCTGAGGAGCATATACTTGAAACCGCCCTCTGATTTGACTTTTAACCCTGACCTTGACCTCCATTGAAATTAAATGTTTAAATTTCCTTTATTAGAGATAAACTTATAAAAAAAAAGAAAATTTTTAGAATAGGCTATATTTATTTACATATAAATATCAAAATGATATTTCATTCAAATCTATATTAGATATTAATAAAGCAATCTCCTCACTTGAGTTGTTATTTTTAATTTCATGAATTGTAAATTAGTGTGACTTGTCATAGTCAATTCATTTTTTAAGAAACGAAAAAAAAAAAAATCATAATAATTCACTTTAACAATTATAAATTAAATTCCCATGTGTGTATGTTGATTGTTGGTGAGATCTAGAATTAAAAAAAAAAAAAAAAAAAAATTTCAATAATAAATAAAATATTTAATTATTTAACTAATGAATAAAAAAAAAAGAATAAAAATTAAATATGTAAAAAATAAATATATGCCAGAAAATGAATAATTTCTAAAGTTAATGAACTCTCAATATGCGAAAAAAATGCCCACTTTCCCCAGTGATCAGTGCTAGTGAAAGTGTTAATTTTAATTTCAGCCCAAGAGGCAAAGTATATTTGAAAAAATATATTCTTAATGTTCTTAAAATATATCTAATGAATATCCCCAAAGAGGGAATAATTTATAAAATCATCAATGATTATTTTTGTATTGTTATTATTAGGCTATGAGCCTCAAGGTGCATACATGCACCTTTTCTTGAGAAAATTTAAGCTGTTTGTGTTGATGAACCCTAGGAAACCGAATACCCTCCCAAAAATTAAAAAAAAAATTCCTTTTAATGTTAAAATAGGATCGCAATAGATCCAAAGAGGTGGTATAATTTTGAAAAGTGTTTGTTCTTTCGAAGCTTTCTTTGAATCGAAATAATTGGCGTAATTAGTTATATCGGGAGAGGGATGAATTTCTTGGATTGTCGTGATCATCCAAGTTTATAAATCGTTGTGAAGTCCACGAGCCCCCACTATTCGAAGGTGACAGATTCCCATTCGGAAATAATAAACTCCGGCCAAAGTGCCAAACTTTAATTAATTAATATGAGCTAAGCTCGCGGGTCAATGAACCCAAACTGGTGACTGAGAATCGGGAAAGTACCTCCAGAGTAGGACTTTACCCAAAAATGGTTCCAGCACCCCCTATTATATTTCGCATCTGTGTCAGGCCACTAGGATGGACCTTGAACACAATGCACTTTTCTTCGTGGTTTTTAGGTGGGAATGAGGAATCTGCCCTCAATTGTGGGATCGCAAACGGGATCCGCGTTTAATGAAAATGAGACCGACATTTCGGTGATTTATTCGTATTTTGATGTGATTGGTGAAACCAATCTATTTTTGTGAAGTTGCAGGTGGAGAAAGAATGGGCGCTTGGCTAATTGTACCTGCCCCCACCCCCTCTTTTTATTTGGTGGCCACTTAAATAAAAGGGTCAACCTCCTATGTTTTATCAATGACAAACAGCATAAGTTTTGTCAAAAAAAAAAAATTATTGTTTTTAAACACGGTCTGCCCTAAGTGGAGTCGTGAAAATTTTATACAATGTTTATCGAAAAAAATTGTTGTTCTGCGAACAAAACAATTTTTTTCTCCCGGGGCCGTAGGATGTAATGGTAGAACCATTTCCTGGCTTCCCATTATTTAATTATAAATTCATATTAATTTTTAACAAAAGCATTGAAAGATTAAGATGAGGCCAGTCTCTGGACCCGCAAATTAATTTATTTATATTTATAAATATTTAAACTCTTTATTAATTAACAATTTCTTTAATTTTTATAAAATTTAATTTAACAATCTCAACAAACAAATTTATTTAAAAATATTAAAATATTATTATTTAAAATTAATTAATTTTATATAAGTAATGAATCCGTGTGGTAAACAAAGAGGCCCCCTACAAGCCAATGCAAACCCCCGGGGCGCTCTCTTAATTGAATCATCGCCCGGACGCCAAACCAGGCACATCACATGTACCTCTCCTCTCGGTACATCCCATTGTTTTATTATGAGGCTCAGCCTCCCTCCTCAGCAACCACACAGTAGTGTTGCACTTCACCAATGATCTCCCTGGACCATTATCCAGTCGGAGATGCTCATATTATTAAATGCGGCGCCTTCCTACAAATGGGCTAACCAATGGCCGCGGGCCTTCGAACGAGACCTTCCGAGCCCAGCCGTGTTCCAGTCTGGACCAAAAGGATGCTGCCTCAACATCAGATGAGTCCATCAATGTTTTCCCCTTCCCTTCATTTTTATTAATCTAAATTCGCATATAACAAACTATAAACTCTAATTATTTTATTTAAATCAAATCTGGCAAATAATTAAACGTTCTTTATAATTTAAAACAATGCTTTTGGTAATCTCAATGAAGCGTAATAGCAGATACTCGTACACCCCAATACCGGCGTTGAAGCGAAGCCAACGACCGAGAATTATCATTGTTGTTGTAATCAAACCAGCAAAATAAATCTATTGTTATTTCTAATTGTTGTTTTTTTTAATTGATGTTTCCTGGAGAAGCCAGTTTTCTCGTTACAAGGGTTTGTGACATTAAATCCACCTTGTTGTTAAAATATGAAATTTCATCTCATGGCTGATTTTTTTTTTGCTTTATTCGCAGAATAACAACCATTTTTATTCTTTAATTAAATTTCACCTACACTTATTTATCTGATAGATATTGGAGAAATTACTCGTAAATAGAACTCTGGTAAAAACTTAATTTCCCATTGTGCCATCCCCTTAAAAATTTAGCATAAGTTTAATTAAAATATTAAAAACAAATTTTCTCCTTACAATATTACAGTATATGTCGGGAAAGTAAAATCAAATAAGTAGCATAAGTTGCCTAGAAATTACTAATAATCATGGTTGTAACTAGAGAATTTGACTGGGAGGTGCATGGGACCAGCCATTCTCCGCGGGTTCGGATCCAAGGCAGTCTGATGATTTTATTTAAGCCATTTGTATACCAAATGGCTTAAATAAATAAGCCTGAACCCCAAATATATATATATATATATATATTAAGTTTAAATTAAACTCAATTGATATTTTAAATTTTTAAATTAACGAGCGCTAAGAATCGAAACCTTCCAATTACAAGCTCATGTTACGAACTATTCGTCGTCAGTTCAAAGCCCTTTCTTAATTAGGTCATCTATTCTTCTTATCTTACAAGGGGACGGCCAAGTGAGTATATCACGGATTCGTTTGAAAAAAATTGAGGTGATACTTTGAGCCAAAAAAATTTTCACGTGTTTCGGCGTTTTACTCCATAGAGCCCTGATTGGCCAAAAAAATAAATAAATACCGAAACAATTTTCGCGCTTTCAAGTAGTTTCTGTTTGAAACATTACGTAACAGTCAGCTGTGGCTAGGTTGGTAGCGTAGCCGACTGCTAAGTATGTGGTCCCGGGTTCAAACGACGGAGTAAGCAATTTTTTTTTTTTTTATCTTTTTATGTTATTGTAACAAACAATATTATTTAAAACTGTTTCATATTTTTTTTTCATATTTTATTATTTTTTTTTAATAATTAAATTTTAAAATTTTGTTAAAATTGTTTTTCGAGTTTATTTATTACCTTAAAATTAAAATTTAATTTAATTTAAATTCGTGAAGAAAATATCATTTATTACAGTATATAAATATATTAAGAAATAAAGAATGCATAAAATAATCCATTAATTAAATAAATACGTGATATTAATAAAAAATTTATTTGCTTATATTTAATAAAAGAAATTAGGTAGTCAAGCGAATATAGATAACTTACTTTGTTAATTTACTTGTACACTTACCCCGCACGAAGTAGGGTGATATAAGTCATAAAAACATGCAAAACAAATAAATAGGTGACAATTAGCGCAGTTTATAAAGGATATTTAAAAAAATTTTAAAATTTAATTACTAAAAAAAAATAATAAAATATGAAAAAAAAATATGAAACAGTTTTAAATATATTGTTTGTTACAATAACATAAAAAAGATTAAAAAAAAAAAAAAAATTACTTACTCCGTCGTTTGAACCCGGGACCACATACTTACCAGTCGGCTACGCTACCAACCTAGCCACAGCTGACTGTTACGTAATGTTTCAAACAGAAACTACTTGAAAGCGCGAAAATTGTTTCGGTATTTATTTATTTTTTTTTGGCCAATCAGGGCTCTATGGAGTAAAACGCCGAAACACGTGAAAATTTTTTTGGCTCAAAGTATCACCTCAATTTTTTTCAAACGAATCCGTGATATACTCACTTGGCCGTTCCCTTGTTAGATTAGGTTGGCAGAAAGGGGTCACGTGCAAATGGAGGTCTAAGATTATCAGCTTTTATATATAAAAAATAAAAAAATCAATTTTAAAATTTAGGGGAAAAAATTGAAGTAAATAGATGATAAAAATTTACAAGTAAAATACCATTTTTTAATACTCTACTTCGGACTTTTGTGTTGGCTCCTTTTTGAAACATTGAATGAATATTGTAAATTAATCAAATTGCTATTCAAAAATTCACAGATGTAACAACCTTTGTAATTTTAAATGAATTGTAACTGAAGTTGCCGAAACGTTGTAATTTTTACAAATAAACTACAGTTAAACCGAAAATCAAATCCTATTAACAAGAGTCGCGGGGGCGACTCGTCGCCGAGCAAGTGAAAAGCAAAAGAAAGCAAAGAAACTCTTAATACTTCCATTTAGATGATATTCCATTACAATCCAATGGCCCATTGCATTTACATAAACGAGTCGTCCCTAAGAAGACGATTATCAAGAAATATTTTAAATCCTTAATAAAATAGAGGGACGTGAAACCTTTCTCTTTCTAGGCGAATATCTCAAAAAACCTATAAGATATCGGAAGCAAATTTTTTTAAAAATAAAACTAGAAGAAATAAGGATTATTTTGAGCACAAATTCAAAAAAAAAAAAAAAAAATTATCTCCCAAAAAGAATGGCAGACGCTCAAAGTTGAGATTTTGCCAATTTCGGAAGGTCAAAAGTTAGTCTCATTTTTCCTTTTTACTTTCTCTTACCATTATGTATATGTTAATATACATATATATATATATATGGAGAGAAAGTATTGGATTCTTGTCAAAAATTCGATGTCGAGATTTTGATGGATATACACGTTTTGAGGTCCCCTGAATCCAAAAAAGTGGTTTTCGCGTCATGGTCTGTCTGTGTGTCTGTGAACAAAATATCTCAAGAACGGAAAGTGCTAGGAGGTTGAAATTTTCTATTTAAGTTTGGCACCCTCCTGGGACCTGACACTGAAGCTTTTGAACAAAATCGACCAAAAAGTACTAGTATTATTCTGATGCGCTTTTTCATTTTTATTTTTATTTTTATTTTTTATTTTCTCAAAATTCGTTGCATTGATTTTGATTAACTTTCATAAATCACTTATTTTTTGGATGCTCTTTAAAATGTATATTCTTATTTTGCCATTGAAATCTTATGAAGACCACTTTACTCTTGTACTTCATAAGAAAGATGGGAGAAATGGTTGCCATGGTAACAAAATATAAGTATTTTCCTACTTTTATAAATTTTACATCTTGAAATTTGAATGTACCCTACTGTCGGAAACTAAATATATGTCGACACAAAAAACTGTGACAAGCACAGAACACAACTTTCTCTTTCTTCGGTAAGTTGTGTTCTGTGCTTGTCACATCAGATTTTTTTTTTTACTTCTACTCGACATTATTATTGACAAAAATTTTCTTAGTGGTATATATTAATATAAAGGCAAGAGAAAGAGATAGAGAGCCGAGAGGAATTGACATATTGAAAGGAACTGTTTCCTTTACTGATATGAATAGCAAAGAGACAGTAACTCATTGGCTGCATTCAGAGTTGAGTATTAAATATAAACAAAACACTTTGTCTCTAACAAGTAAGAGCAGAGTAGAGCAGAGCAGAGCAGCTGGTTCGCCTATTTGCTCACATTCTCTCTCTCTCTCTCTCTCTCTCTTTCGCTCACATTCGTTCTCATATTCTCTCTCTTTTTCTGTCAGCCTCAGCGAGTATCGATCTGCGAGCGCTACGTTTTATTCCCTATCTCTCTCTCTCTCTCTCCCTCTATATATTTCTTTCTCCCTCCTTTTTTTACATTTATCCCTCACTCCTCACTCCCTCCATTCCTTTCAACTCGACATTAAAAATCAAATATAGCGAGCTTTTTTTAAATGTTTAATAATTTTATCAAAGTCTATCAAAATTTTATTTTTTGATACAGGTGGTTTCAAAAGTCAGACAAAAGGTTTTCTCTATATATGGAATGAATTAAAGCATTTGTTTTAGAGGTATTTAAGAACAATTAATCGAAAGGAGGCGATTAGCCGAGGGGATAAAGCAGTTAAGCTTATAATCCTGAGTTGAAGACAACTCGAGTTCAAATCCACCTCATGGCAATAAATTATCCAATTCTATTTGAGATGCCTCCTCTTGAGGAAGGAAACGGGAACCCACCTCAGTATCATTCCCATGAAAGTTACTTTTCAGAGTAACCACAACGTGTCAGGGCTGACACTAATGACTGAGAAAAAAATCGAAACTTAAATAGTGAGTTTGTTATTTTTTAAGATAAATGACGGAGGGTATATTAAGTTGGTTTAAGTTAATAAATACTGCTGGGTAATATATTTTTACTTTCTCTTACCTATGTATATATGTAATATATATATAGAGAGAAAGTATTGGTTTCATGTCAAAAATTCGATGTCGAGATTTTGATGGATCTTCACGTTTTGAGGTCCCCTGAATCCAAAAAAGTGGTTTTCGCGACATGGTCTGTCTGTGGGTGGGTGGGTGTGTGGGTGGGTGGGTGGGTGGGTGGGTGTGTGTGTGTGTGTGTGTTCAATTTTAAGCATGAAGGAATTGAGCTATGAGGTTGAAATTTTATATTTAAGTTAAACACCCCCGGGACCGGAAAAATAAGCTTTTAATCAAAATCGGCCAAAGATTACTAGTACTTTACTGATGCACTTTTTCAGTTTTTTTCGATTTTCTCAAAATTTGCTCCAACGATTTTTTTTTAAATTCAAAAATCAATTATTTTTCAGATGCTCTTTCAAATGTATATTCTCATTTTGCAATTGAAATCTTCTGAAGACCACTTTACTCTTGTATTTCATAGGGAAGATAGGAGAAATGGTTGCCATGGTAACAAAATATAAATATTTTCCCATACTTATAAATTTTACATCTGAATTCATATGTTCCATACTGTCGGGAACTAAATATATGTAGACACAAAAAATCTGGTGTGACAGCACAGTACACAACTTTCGATTACCGAAGGTAAGAGAAAGTTGTGTGCTGTGCGCCAGTCACACCAGATTTTTTTTATATAAAAAGCTATCTGCCAATATAACTAGAAGAGTCTAGAGTTTAATCCAATTGAGTAATCTTGGACAAGCGCCTTGTCTTAAGAGATGATATCAAATAAAATAAAACTGCTCCTTTGTCAGCATCACTTGGTGTTTTTTGGGAGGGCGTGTGAATCCCTCGATCATTTTTAATCATTTTTACTCAGATTATATGGCAAAATAGCTGAGCATTCCATGAATGTAATTTTTATATAGCTATGATAAAAATATATATGATACAAATTGCATTCATGGAATGCTCAGCTATTTTGGCATATTGGATGGGAGAAAGTAACGATTTGCAATGATGATTGTACTGATGGTGATTCCATATCACTGGGGTCGAAATATTTACAAATAAACGCATAACACCCAAAAGGGTGTTAATTTTTTTTCGTCGACGGTCCTTATAATTAAAGTTCTACTAAGCTTACTTCCGGTTTAAGAACAAGAAACTATCGATCAAGAAGATACTAATTACTTCAAATCTTACCAAACGGAAAACTTTTAAGAGAGTTTCATTAAAAAAATTTGACGAAGAAATTAATTTAATTAATTGTTCAACTCACTAAAGAAATCCCTCTAAATCTGCGAAGCGGGCCTTTGCGGGTCTCCTAAAACAAAAAAACAAACAAAATAATGTCAAAGATAGAAAGTTTAAAAAACAATTAGATAAGATTTTTTTTTTATTTATTTCCCCTTAGCCAGAGGCCATAGGGTTAGATAAGATTCTGAGTAATTATTAAGAAAATAAGTGAGTTTTGAAGTTTTAGGGAGGGGGGGGGGTCAGAAATAATGAGCTGTTTTTGTCTGTTTAAAAGTTTTCAGGATATAGCAGAAGGAATAAATAATATAATAAATAAATGCAACGAACGCCCTAGGGGTTTGGTGTAGAGGTTAGCGTGCTAACCTCGTATAACAAACGTCGCAGGTTCGGACCCCAGGCAGTCCGATGATTTTATTTAAGCCAATTGGATACCAAATGGCTTAAATAAGATGGCCTGGACCCCAAATAAATATATATTAAATAAATAACGGTTATCGTAAAAGTCTTAAATGGCCTAAGTTGCCGAAAAGACGTGTGAATGAATGTGTGATGTGAATGAGAAAAAAGTGTGAATGTTTTAAAAAACAAAAAAAAAAAAAAAAAAATGCAACGAACAAATATTTTTACAAAAAAAAGAGAAGAAGTAAAATGGATTGACCTCTCTTTTAATTTAAATAAAACTAGGAAAATTGTTCTGATCCTTCACCGAATTACATTTCCACAAATCCAATGAAAAATTATGGAAAAGGTAGGACATGTTTTGGTTTTTGTTATAATTAGTTCAGTAAAAATTATAGGCCTAGCATGTTTTATTTAATCAATTAAATTAATTTATAATAAATTATACGTTTAAAAGAACATTTTTCTTTTCACAATAGATTGGAAGCCTTGCGAGTAGGTGAACAAAACGCGGCTCTGATTAGCGGGTTGCCTATTCAGCTACCTTACAAACTCATAGCCGAAAGGCAAAGATAATTTGTTCGTCGTTATATTTTTAGTGAACAACCCTTTCATATAAATTTTTTTTATTCTCTTTTTATTTTTCATCATTAAAAAAAAAGAATGTATTATTTCTTTCTCTTGTAAACGAAATCCTGCCCGGATTTATAATTAGAAATATCAGAATAATTAAATTGCAATAAGTTTTTTTTTTTTTTTTACAATCAGAAATTTAAATATTTTATTAAAATTTTTTTTTTAAACAATTATCCAGTAATATGAGAAAAAATAATCTAGATTACTTTTTAATTATCGTTTAAAAACGGAAACTGAAAAAAAACACACAAAACGGATGCATAAACCGACCATCTGACGATGATTTATATAAAATAATTCGAAATTTAAGATTACATCTCTTGAAACTTTAAAATTGTTTGCTCAACGAGACCAGCAAGTAATTAAATGTCAGATCAAATAAACTTCATTATCCCTAATATGTTAATAACAAGAAACCAATTGGGCCCTAGCCACTGTAATTTGAGATAAATATGTTCGAAATATGAAAAAATGAAACGCGTCCGAAATCAAAGTTTCTAAACCAAACGACAACAATTAAACAAGAAACAAATTATAGAAATAAATGAATTCTAAGGGCCGGAACTAAGAGATTTGTTAGGAGGGGCAGAGCTTAATTTGCCGCTCCCCTTCAATATTATAAAGTTCTAAGGCCGTTTGCCCCCTTTCTTCCCCTCTACATAGCGCCACCACTGTAACTAAGCCAAATTTATTACAATTGTTCTTTAAATGTGAGTCTCTAAAATTTTCTCGACCCTACTGCCTTAGGGCCGGGTACATGGGCCACCGCTGCCAGGAATTATGGTAACCATTGTTTTTTAGAGGAGGTGGGAACTCGAGGAGACTTCCCCCCTCCCCCTCTTAGCTACTACGCCCCTGAATGGTTGATATAAACATTTTTTAAAGAAGTATTGATAAAATATTTTTATTTCTTGAATTGGACGAAGTGGATTTAACTAGGTAGAGTCTTTTTTGAAAAGGATGGAATCTTTTCAATTAACATTCAAATAGACTGTTCATTAGCCAGTCAATATATCGAATAAGTTAGCAAATTCGCGAGATATGTTTGTGCTTAAGATTGGGAAAAATTCCACCCCTGGAGACGAACCAGGACCTTCACGCTTTCGCGGGGGTAAACTACCCTTATCCCAGGGGCGTATATAGAAATTTTTTTCGGGGGGGGGGGGGGCCCAAACTCAAAAATTTTTTGCAAATTTTTTTTAAAAACAATTTTTCACACGAAATTTTTTGCGGAACATTTTTTTCTTTTGCGGGACCAAAGTTTTCCATCCTACGGAAAAATTTGTTGCGCTGATGTCTGTATATCCCTATATATGTATATGTGTTTGGGAAATTTCCGTGGAGGCCCGGGCCCCCCCGGCTCCCCCTTATATACGCCCCTGCCTTATCCTAGGGCGCCGGTCCAATAAACACAAAATCTCGCATCCGCCTATTATAACAGGTGGGTTGAAAAGTTCGTAGGCTAGCATAGAAAAAAAATTTTTTTTGATATAATTTGTTTTTATTATTCAATGTAGTTCCTTTCGAGGGCGATACAGCGATTATAGCGGTTTTTCTATACCATTTTTATAATAGCCTCAAAATAGGCTTCAGTTTCGGCGATCACCTCTTCATCGGAGCAAAATTTCCGCCCAGCGAGCATCCTTTTAAGGTCTGAGAACAAAAAAAGTCGCTGGGAGCCAGATCTGGAGAATACGGTGGGTGGGGAAGCAATTCGAAACGCATTTCTTGTAATTTCGCCACTCCTTAGAATCATCGATTCATTGTTGTTTTTGGTCGATTGTCAGCTCGCGCGGCACTCACTTTGAACAGAGCTTTCTCATATCCATAAATTCATGCACGATGTGACCAACACGTTCCTTTGATATCTTTAGCTTCTCAGCTATCTCACTCAACTTCACTTTGCGATTATCAAAAATTATTTTGTGGACTTTTTCGATGTTTTCGTCCGTAACAGCGCGTCCACTGCGTGCATCGTCCTCGTTGCTGATTTCGCCTCGTTTAAACTTAGCAAACCACTTCTCTACGGTTGATTTTGCTGGTGCAGAGTCCGAATAATGTTTATCAAGCCAAGCCTTTGTTTCAACAGTATTTTTTTTTCGCCAAAAAGCAATGCTTTATCAACACACGAAATTCCTTTTTTTCCATTTTTTCAAATTAACAAAAGTTCTTTCACAAAAAATTCTATAACTCCGATGCTAATTGTGCAACAGCTGTCAAATTTACACACGTGTCTTTTGAAGGTTAGGGCTAGCTAAAAAAAATATGGATTTGATACTAGTGTCGCCATGTATGTGTCAGCCTACGAACTTTTCAGCCCACCTGTTACTAATGAAATTAAAATATCATTGACTAGAGAAAGATCTTAACCCATATAATCCCAAAACTTTTTTGGTCACGGATTTTTTTTATTTTTCGATACGGGGTCACGATTGGATTCTAGAACAACTTTTTTCTCTTCTTTCTTTTTTAGAACGAATTAGGCCAGGGTGCGAAAATGCACCATTGGGTGCATGGGATATCAAAATTATTATTAACTTCCTCGCCTATATACTAAGTAAGAGTGTATAGCGAAGAGGAAGGAAGTGGAATTGGTCCAAATTTTCGCCTTGCGGATTACAAAGAAAATACATACTAATAAAAGACATTATTATTATTATTATTAGGCCTATTATTATTTATTTAGAGAGCAAAGGTATTTTGTTTTTGATTCAGGAGTGGAACAACCGATCAAACCATTGACGCTAAACACTCCAATCAATTAAATCCTTTTTGGATACAAACATCTATTCCCCAAAGAAAGAAAGAATTGTGTCTGCATAGACCCTGAGCAATTTGAAGCAGTAACACCACTAATCTGTTTCACGCACTTTTTTAGAAAAAATAAGATTTTATAATAATATACGAAATGGTGCGTTTTCGCACCACCGGGATTAAATGGATTAAAAACTGCACGCCATCTAACAAGTAAGATTGGAACTACGTCACAATTCTAGACGCCTGCTAGAGCTCCAACCTCGCCTTTTACCTCTCTTGTGTGGTTGCAGCCCTAGCAGGCGTCTAGAATTGTGACGTAGTTCCAATCTTACTTGTTAGATGGCGTGCAGTTTTTAAGATTTTACTCTAGTCAATGAAATTTTAATTTCATTAGTATAATAGGCGGATGCGAAATGGATTTAGTTTATTCAAATAGCATATTTATATATTACAAAATTGTAAATTATTGATTATTTTATTACTTTCTCTTACCTCTATATATATGTTAATATATTGAGAGAGAAAGTATTGGTTTCATGTCAAAAATTCGATGTCAAGATTTTGATGGATCTTCACGTTTTGAGGTCTCCTGAATCCAAAAAAGTGGTTTTCGCGACATGGTCTGTCTGTCTGTCTGTGTGTCTGTCTGTGAACAAAATATCTCAAGAACGAAAAGAGCTAGGAGGTTGAAATTTTATATTTAAGTTAGGCACCCCCATGGGACGTGACACGAAGCTTTTCAACAAAATTGGCCAAAAAGTACTAGTACTTTACTGATGCAATTTTTCAGTTTTTTTCGATTTTCTCAAAATTTGCTCCAACGATTTTTTTAAAAATTCAAAAATCAATTATTTTTTAGGTGCTCTTTCAAATGTATATTCTCATTTTGTGATTGAAATCTTCTGAAGCCCACTTTACTCTTGTACTTCATAGAAAAGATAGGAGAAATGGTTGCCATGGTAACAAAATATAAACATTTTGCCATACTTATAAATTTTACATCTTGAAAATCGAATGTACCCTACTGTCGGAAACTAAATACATGTCGACACAAAAAATCTGGTGTGACAAGCACAGAACACAACTTTCGATTACCGAAGGTAAGAGAAAGTTGTGTGCTGTGCGCCAGTCACACCAGATTTTTCTAAATATATTCAATTGATTTCTTCCAAAAATAATTTCGCTTCTGTTTAACAGTTTTATGTTTCTAACAAGTTGAGAAAGGCGCGGCTTCGCCGCGCCCATCTCAACTTGTTATGTTTCTAATTTTTAATTGATATTTCGAGGATTAACCGCCTTCCGTTTTATAGCGAAAAGATATTATATTAAAAAATTAATGATTTATGAAGAGGGATGTGGTATCGAAAAAAAGTATCGATACCTGTACTTGGTATCGTATCGGAAGAAAAGTATCGATACCAGTAGGTATCGAGTATTTTTTAGTTTTTTCGGCATCTTAGGCTCCCGACGTCGTTCAAAGGGCCCAACGGACATCAATGGGGTATACTGGTGTGCCATTTTCCCCAAAGTAATCAGTACCAGGGGAACCGGGCTTTCTCATCCAAAATACGGATTTCGCCAAAATAAAATCGGTCCATTTCCACTGGCCGACAAAAATGAACTTTTTTCTTTCACAAGAATAAAGATATGAGATTCTAGAAGTATTTTTCATAAATTCAAATATCATTTAAGTTTTTCCCATCAGGCACAGGTTTAGAGATATAGAGAAAAATAAATTTTAATAGAAAAAGTGCTCTAAAACGGCTTTTATTTTGAAATTTCAAGATATTTTTAAGACGACACCCATTAAAAAAATGCAGATAGTTTTAATACATATAAAGTTTCAACCCAATAATTTAGAAGAAGCTTAAAATTTAGAAAAATCGAAGTTTTTAAAAAAATCTTGAAAATGCAAAATAAGAGCCATTTTAGAGCGCATTTTCTTCTATTAATTAAATTAGAAATTTAATGTTATTAAAATAAAGTTTTTATTCCAAAGTATCAAAATCATTATTAATAAATAATTTTTAGAAATATGATGAAATAAAGTTTATTCCACGAATATCGGCCTTCTGTTATATCAACTTACTAGTTATTTTATATTTATATCGAGAGCAAAAAAAATTTATATAACGTTTAAAGTCTATATGGCCTAAAATCAGTGGCGGCTCGCCCATAAGGACTCTCGGACGCCGCCCCTCCTAAAGATTTGAAAAAGTAAAAAATAATTAAACACCCATTCAATTATAATTATACATCTAACTAACCAAAGTGTTTTATCAGTCGCGTACATCGAAAATATAGGGAAAAAACAGGCAAAAATAGCGCGAAAAGTGCGTATTTATAGCCGTCGGACGCTGTCCTGAACGCCCCAATCCATCAACATGCAGTTATACGGAGAGAGGTGTGGTGGGGGCTGCTGGTGCTATGACGCGTGTAAGCTTGAGCCGAATGGGAGCTTTGGGACGCCGTCCGAGCATGCGCAGAGCGAAGCATCAGCTAGTCGCCGCACAGCGCGCCGGCGTTCCTTAATTTTTTAACCGCATTCTAAGTGTTTAACGAATGTGTGATTGGTATGTAGTGTGATTTAGTGTGTATGGTTTAGTGTTTGTTCTCTTGGGGGCCCCCAGACCCCCCGGTGGTGCGCCCCCCGGGCATTAAACTCACGAGCCGCCACTGCCTAAAATGCCGAAAAAACTTTAAAAAAAATTATTTTTGAATGAGTACTTTAATTCAATACCGGTAATCAAGTACTCATATGAGTAAAGTATCGAAAAAAAAAGTATCGAGTAAAAAAGTACTAGTATCGAAACAAAAGTATCGATACAAGTAAGTATCGATACTTTTTTAGTGTCCCTATTTATGAAGAGGGTAAGAACTTTGAGAGAGAACCCCATTTTTTTTTTTATTGGTTTTCACATAATCTGGAAATATCAATTATAAATGTTTGTCATTTGCTTACTAGAAGTCCCAACTTTTTTTTTTCAAATAAATATTCCTAGGCGTAATGTGTGAAGTAATATTATACAGTAATGATTAAATTGATAATTATAACAATAAATAGTCACTAAATTCAATTGAATAGAAAAAGAAAATTGATATCGAGTGAATTCTATCTCGCTCTAGCATATATAATTATAATCCCTGCCTGTCCTAAATACCTTCCTCTGAAAGGAATTTCTCATTACATTCCAATGTATTTCCACTAGAAAAAAAAGACAAAAGAATTAGAAAGAGAGCCATTATTGGTAAATGTCTTCACCGCTAGTCCCTATAAAAAGGGTCAATTCGAGTGGGAAATTTAATCAAGTATTTAAATATTTCTTAAAAATGTTAAAGTTTCCTTAAAGTTGAAATCTAAAAGCGAATTTTAATCGAATTAGAGTATTCAATTATTATTTGAATTTATTTCTTTTGGGTTTGAAACTTGTTATTTTCTCTAAACTATATATGTATAGTGACATAGGCGTATCAATGGGGAACTTGCATGAATTTTTTACTTTCTCTTACCTATGTATATATGTAATATACTGTGGGGTACATAAACATTTGCACCCTGAGCGATTTGAAAGACGCCTACTGTTAGGCACGACCAAGTGACTCACCACTACATATGCAGTGTCTGTGTGAATTTACCTGAGATAGGGTTCTGAGGGGGTCTTTTAGGATAGACCATAAACCATCCCTTTGGACACAAATAAATAAATTTTAAATAAAGGGTTTGCGGATTCCCTCTTCAGGACTCCGAAAAAAAAACTTAAATTCAATTTTTAAGCTTTTAATGTTTGCTTTTGTTTAATTCGTACAGGGGGCTGGAGAAAAAAAAAAACTCAAATGTGTGTGTTCTTTTTTCAGTATCTCGCTTAAATCTCTTGAACTAACATATTTTAGCACTCCTTCATAATAAATTAGAAAGAGTATAAAATTTGGTTGACAAAACGAATTTTCAGACCAAATATTAACCGAGATTCGGCTGATTAAAGTTTCTTTTTTTTCATTTCGAGATACTTTGGACTTTTTTTCAGTTTTTCGCTTATATCTCGGAAACTAAACATATTTTGTGAATTTTAATACATAACAAAGTTGTAGAGCATTAAATTTTGCTAAAATTGGGTTAATAAATCGAATATTTAGACCCAATATTAACCGAGAATACGGCCGATTAAAGTTAGACCCAAATTTCTCGAAATGTAAAACAAATAGAACATTTGATCGGCCGTATCTCGGTTAATATTGGGTCGCTACGCGTTTTAATAACGAAATTTTAGCAAATTTAATATTTAACTTTGTATTGTACTCTGGTGCA